>VXBL01001714.1:258985-278516 GCA_013400195.1 Aramus guarauna
GCTGGGAGGAGAGGGTGGCAGGCGCAGGGATGGCGTTAAGGGCTGGACTGAGCGAGGGGCCCGCAGGACGGGGCGCCGCGGGCAGTGTCGCCCACCCTAAAGGTTAGCGGAAAGAGCCGCTGAGGGCTGCAGCCAGGGCGAGGGGCCCGGAGGGTGAAAGGGCCCGGGCCGGGACTACAGCTCCCAGCCTGCCCTGCGCTGGCCCGGTCAGGGGTGCGGGCGCTTCGTGGGCCTGCTGGGAGGGCTAATGGGGGGCACCCAGCGGACTTTGAGGTGCTGCTGCTCGGGATAGACCGCATACCCGGGCGGCAGGGGACCTGCTCGGGCGCGTTACGGCCGGAGGAGGGTTGCCGCCGCCCGGGGGAGGGGGGCCGAGGAGGAGGGCACACGCGGGCTGTCATTAGCCGCGGGAGCAGTCCATCTGCGCGCCACCGCGCTGCCAGTGGTCGTCGGCTGCCCACAGTGGGCGGGCAGTGAGGAGCCGGTCTCTGTGCCGAGGGGGGGTTCTTATTGGTGGTCGCGGCTGCCTGTCAACGCAGAGGCGTTCCTCGATTGGCCGCTGTTATCTGGGCGGGCTTGCGCCCGCGTAAGCGCTGAGAGGCACCGCTCACCGGTAGCGCCGGGGAGGGCGCCATGCCTCTAATTGGCCCGTGCGGCCGTTAATCATTAGCATTCCGCGCGGCTATTGGCGGCGGTCGCGCGGCGGGGCGGGCCTTTCTCCCCGCCGCGGCAGCAGGAGGAACCCGGGCGGCTGTCGGGGCTGGCAATGGGGTTAAGCGCCCCTCGTGCGTGAGCCTGCCGCCGCGCCGGCCTCAGCCCGCCGGCCGCGCTGCCGCGGTAAGGAGCCCGCTGCCCCGCTGGGGAAGGCGCCCGTACGGGTGGAGGGCGGCGGTGGGGCCGCTCACTCCGCTGAGGAGAGCGAGAGGGCGGGGGGGAGCGGTCGGCCGCGCCCGCAGTGCGGAGAGCGGGGGGCAGCCGCTGAGGGAGGGCGGCCGCGCCGCCGGAGCGGGCGGGCCCGCGCGGGGGAGGGGCGCGTGCTGCGGCCGTTGGTGCCGGCTGGCGGCGGNTTCGGCCTGCGCAGCCCGGCCTGGGGTCTGTCCCGGCCGCGCTGTCGCGGTTACTTGTTGGAAGATGTTGGTCCCCGGGCAGGCGCTCTCTCTCTGGGAGCCGGGGTAGGGAGCCGGTCGGGGGCCCTCGGAGCCCTGGAGGCGGTGGGCTCTAGGGGTGCCAAGTGTTGCCGGGGTGGGATTTTCGGCTTTAGCCCCTCGGGTTAGCAGTAGTGGTCTGCAAGCGTGCTGCCCTCGTATCGGTTGTCGTGGGTGCCTATTTAGACCTCCCCTTGTGTTTTCTGGGGGGGGAAATGTTAGGTTTATGCTGCCTATGATAGTGTTGAATGAGGGTTGTTAACCTATTATGGTTTTTTTTCTGTCGCATGTTGGACAATTCTGCGTGTGGATGTATCTAGCATACTATAAGTGTAAGTAGAATTGAACGCAAACTGTGTCACAGCCTGGTTTTTACAGTCTCTTTTAATAACATTTTTAAATGAGTTTTCAGCACTGAAAAGGGTTTTGCTTTATGAGACAAAATGAGACAGGAAAAAAAAGTAAGGCATAGCTGTTTCTTACATTAAGCCTAAGAAGAATTCAAATTATTCTCTAGTGAGAGATTTGCACAAACTATTTTACATACTGTAGTACAAGATATGCAGTGGATTTGTGTGATTTCTATAGAAAGCCGGATTAGGAGGGTGATAAAAAAACAAAATGAGAGAGGGATACTTTGTTTAGGGTGCATTGTCAGATAATATAATCTACGAAAGCGTGTGGTGTTTTGGAGTGTTTTTAAAATTGTTTTAATTTTTAATATTGATACCCTTTTGTCATTAGCATGAAACTAGAGAGATCTTGTGTGCTTAATGCATAATACGGAATGTGTTGTTTGTTTTTTTTCTTACAGAGTATCTGACACTAGCCCTTTTGCATTGAGGCATTAACTTGCAATTTTCAACCGGGTTACTTCCTCATGTCTTGTCTTCTACAAGGAGTATTGTACTTGAGATTTGCTTTTTAGTTGAATATAGCAATCTTACAGGGCAATATTTCTTGAGAACGTTAGGTTAGGAATATATATTTATTGTTGAAGTGAAAGCAACACAAATGAAGTTCTGAAATTATTTTTCAAAAGGTTTTATTTAAAAAAATGCTATTCATGAGGAAAATTGCAATGTAAACATGCTTTCTTTGACAGTCTTACATTTGTTTGTTACAAATAATATTGGCAGGCAGCTAATATTAAGCATTTGTTTTACAGTAAATACTGTGATGTCAAGGGTTTGAGTATTTTTGTAGAAAATATGTAATTTATAGCTTGTACTCCTTAAAAAAAAAAATAAAGCCCCAGTGGTAAAGATAATATAAAGACTTGTGTCTTTTCAATCTTGGCAGGTCAAAAATATAGTATGTGTAACTGCATTGCTTGCTATTGCTAGGTCACTTTTTATTTTACAAAACTGTAAACTGCTATCAGGATCAACTACTACTTTTCTCAGGAGTAAAAATGAGTTTGACTAAAATTACCAGTAATTTTAAGGGATGTGCAGTGTACTGGATTAAGTTTATTAACAATTTTCCAGAAACTATTTGTTAAAGATTTGGGAAAGGTGAATTACTCAAATCTGTTGCAGTGGTCCTCTTGGCTATGTTTTTTGTGTGTGTATGTATGGAGGAATAAAGAAGGAAAATCTGAGGAGATGGATGCTGCTGCTTTCTTCTTTCTTGTCTTAAGCATAATTCTGTCTATGCTTTTTATTTTGGCCTTTAATTTGTATTAAGGTTTTGGGGTTTTTTTTCTTGTGTTTCAGTCTATTTGTGTTACATCATAGTCTCACTTATTTTATACTACTTATTTAAAGTCTGTCTGTGAAACTGCTTCAAACTAGCTGGACGTTCTAGGTGAAGTGCTTTATGTATAGCTCTGGGCATGAAACACAAATACCGTGATTTTGTATTTTATTCAGTTGAAAGGTGCTGCCATTTTGCTCCAGTAGCCTAGGGTAATTTAAGTTCCTGTATCTTTGTATCACCATTTTCATGTATTCACTTCTCCCCAGAGTTAATTTGACTAAGAAATGTAGTGCCACATCTTTTTAAATACGATTACATGTTTAAAGTTTCAAGGTACTATATTCTTGGCTTTTAAAAGTAGTTGATACAGTTGCATTTTTTTGGACTCTTTGGGGAAAAATGAGAGTTTTGAAAGCATGTTCATAAAGAGTGGGTTGTCAGATAATACTAATGGAGCAAAATAAACTTTGAATTCGCTGCAAAGTAGCATACATTCCATTTTTTAAAACCTTTTAATATATATTGACAGCATTGCTAAGTTTTGGTGAGGTAGACAGCTCTATGCTATAACTCTACGTGCATTAAAAATAGCAACAACTTTGGATGTCCTGATTAATGGTAGCCACTAAAATTACTATTAAAGTGTATAGATTCTGAAATTTTCCAGCATGCTCTAATTCTTCTTATTTCATAGATATGAAGAGAGTTAAGCAATAGCCAGTAAATACAAAATACTGTAATTCATGGGTGTGACATCTAAGGAGCTTTCATAGAAGTGGTATTCTGTAATCCTGGCATCACTAGGTTGGAAGGACTGCAAGAGTGTTGGGGTTTGGGAGCCCAGTTAAGCTTTCCGTGGCAGTTTTCCCATGTACATTCCACCTAGTAATGGCTAGATAGGAATGACCCAGGGGCTTTTGTTAAACGGCTGCATTCCAAATTGAGCCTTTTAGTAGTGGAAAGATGAGTCGTTTTGCAATGTGAGACCTGAATAATAAGGTCATTCACACCCATACTCTTTAGGAGAGAAGAATCCGTTGTTACTGCTTTAATATGGTACTTACTCTGGATGATAGGTGGCATCTATGCAAGCCCATTAAAGTAGGTTTTGTGTGTATCTTTGTGGGTTTTTGTTGGCTGTTCTTTGAGGTGGTGGACTGGTGTGTTGTATTACAATGTTAGAGGTTTTTGAAAGCTGTATTGGAAAGCTCTATTTCAGATCATAAATCTTCAACAGATTATGATTAAATATTGGGAAAATTGTACTTTCAGCCTGCCTATAATCTTATTTTGATTTCATAACTTTTTGAAGGAGTGCTTTAGAGGAAATATGATCTGAAGCCAGATTTATAGAAGCTCAGCAGCCTTAATTGCAGAACAACCTCCACTGCTACTCTTGTATGTGAGGTAGTCTTTTGCAGTTTAATGTATGTATGTATTTATGAGAATCCCGTCAACGTGTCATTTTATGATATGAACTCTTCTCCAATATATAGAATTAAGTTTCCAAGAATATTATATTTCATTATTGTATGTTTGTATCCAGGCTGCTGAAGCAAACTGTAGATTTGAAGAGCATGGCTGTGGCATGCTTATTCAAGGGTTTCTTTTCTATTCTTTATCTTGGATCTTTAGAAGGGATCAGGGCATTATATCTCTTCAGCCATTGGTTTCTTCATAAATATTTATATACTGCATTGCTCACCTGTCTTTGTTCATCTGCAGTTTTTCTGTTCTTTTATCTCTTTCCCAGCATCAATTCTTGTTATTCTTTAATTTATAACTAAAAAAATTGTTTATAAAATGGAATTTTGTCCTTTATTTAACACTCTCAACTCTCTCCTCTGCCAGATTTATTTGTTAGCAAGTTTGCACTGCCGTTTATGAAAGGTCTTTGTCCAGTTGTGTATAAAATGGACTGAAGGCTGAAGCTTATCAGGACAAATATCTGAAATACCATTAAAGTTATGGCTAAATAGCATAGCATAGTTGCTCCTTCATTTTGAAAGCATAGTTTTAGATAACTTGCATTACTGGGTCAAAAAATAACCTCTAAAAGGCATAAATGTAGAAGGTGTCATATTGAATTTGGTTTAGCTGACCATTCATAGCACAGATCCGGTGCTGAGTTTTGTTTATTTATAAAAAATGTTTTGCGTGATTGGCTAGCAGTTAACCTACCATGATTGCTTTGAAGAAGTATGTTCTCAGCTAAGTGAGGTGTAATAGCTTTCTGTTAGTGTCCAACTAAACCGTTTTACATTACGGTGAAGCAGGATATGGGTAGATGTGGTCCTTGCAAATATCTGCCTTTGTGAAAGAGGCCATCATATTGCTGTATCCTTAGCTTTTTGTTCATACCCTCTATCACCCCCTCTGATCTCTTAAACGAGCTGTTATTGTGAGGAGTTTCTGAACATTTCACTTTCAGCTCTGTAGGATGTAGGTCTCTTATTCATTATATCAAATTGAAACATGTATGGGGAGGCTCACAGGAGCAGTTTAACTGGCAGATGGAGGAAATGGTGACTGGAAGTGAGACCAGTGACTTCTTTAGCACAGCTGAATCTGGAAAAGACTGTTGGTGTGCAGCTGGTGAGTGAAGTTTGCACTAATTTGAATGCTTCTGCCAACAGCAGATTGAGGAGTGTTCTCAGTCTTTTTTTGATGTCAGAGCTTTGGGCGTAAAAACCTCCTGCTGATGGTGAGTAGCTGGGAGCTGTTGCATCACTGACCAGTATGCTAGATCTACAAGGAGATTTGTATCTGTTTGCATATTCTAAGTGAGCTCAGAAGAATTCAATGTGTTGTTGTAGAGATACAGTAGGAGTTTTGAGAGGCATTGGAAAATTGTTGACCGTTGTAACTTAGACTTTAATCAAATGTTCAGGTTTTGCGCCCAAATGATGCAGTAGCAAAACTAGTAAATTGGTTTGCAGAGTATTCTTGTCCATGTTATCACAGTATGATTTGGAGCACTTCAACAGAAGGTACAGTAAAAAGCCTGTTTCCTTTAAAGCATTGTAAATTCCTCTGTCTTTTGGATGAAGAGCTATGTTTCAGGTTCAGTGTGCTATGTAGGTGTTTAAAAAGTAAAACTTGCTGCCAGGATTAGATTCTTTTTCTCCCTTTCTTTTATAATCTCTTGAATCTATTCCATAACTTAAAGCAAGAACCGAACCCTTGCCATTTTCTGTCTTTCCTTAAAAGTAGCTTCATTGGTTAACATAGCTACATAGGATGGCAGTACCTTGACTCAAAATAAAACTTGGCTTATCTTTTTGAGTTGATGGATCCTTATCCTTCTTACACTTGGGAAGCCAGACTATTCCTGAACAAGAACTTTTGCCTAATGGCTTTCCAAGGGAAACCTACTAATTTTCTTGTGTTTGTGACTGTTGCATATACTTCAGTGGTAAAATGGATAATTGGATACTCATAGTATCTGCTGATATTAGTTCTACTATTAGAATTGACAATAATGAGTTTTTGATTTTTACTTGCAATGAAGATTACGAATTATTAGTCTCCTAGTTTAGATGTTATGGTTTCTTTTTTATTTTAAGTACATGAAAGTGATCTTTACTGTATTTTCATTGCAAATAATCTCTAAAAAGGATTCTAGGCACGTGTTTGTTGCACACTGCATTATTGTCATGGAAGAATAAACTACTCTTTTTAAGGCTTTAAAGCTGTACCACAAGCCAGTACCATTATTGCTCAGAGGTGTCATCCTTGTGGTATGGATTGGGAGGAAGAAGAGGACATGCAAAGTTATTAAGTGACTTTATGGAGGCTGCCATAGGAATACCAATGCCTTCTGGTTAGACTTGTGGTCTAGTAAATGGATATGAATCTTTCACACAAACTATTGTGTTAATTTATTAAAACATTATGATTTTTATCCTGATGTTTTGTGTGGTAACACTACAGAGGTTCTGTTTTCCCCCTCTGTTCAAAGAATGTCTTCTGGAGAGGAACACCTGTATTTACGTGGACGTTTTTGTTACTGGGAGAAGCAACTGAGTCCAGACCGAGCTTAGCTGGTAATGATTTAAATACAGAGGAACCTTCATCCAGTATAATAAGTAATACCATGTTTTGACTAAGATTTCTGAGATCTGAATGCTGTCTTTAGACTAAAATCTTAAAGCAGTAATATGAACAGAAAATGACATTACTGGGCTAACCCAATTATTACAATGTATGATATTCCAGCAGTTGTGTGGTTATCATTAGACATGATGATATCCCATTAGTTGCTACTTAATCTTGTCTTTACTGACACTGTAAAGTTTAAGTTGCAAAGCAGTAGTCCTTATGAAGACTTGCGTATCAAAATAGTAGTGAAAGCTGTCCCAGCTCAGAATACAATCAGCCTTTTATCTGGCCTTTTCTGTTAAAATGTTGGACAATGTTAGAAACTGGATTTGTTTGTCTATCTTCCTTGGTCCATAGCAGTGTGGAAGCTTAAAATTACAATGTTGCATAAAGATGGAGAAAATGCAATGAAATATAGGGTAATTTCATGCAGAAAACAGTTTGGCCCATTTTTAACATGTGGAATAATTGGGGGTGGGAGACTTTGAAAAGATTTTTCAGCTCTGATCAAACAATGTGTGAATTCAGTCATGTTTTACATCAGTGGTGGTAATTCTGAAGCCAGTTGCTTGACTGACATCAGTGTGATCTGATGGGGTTCTTAGTTGTCCAGCTAAATATCTTGTCTCCCCATGCTGCTTCAGAAAGGCAGCAGTGTCTCCTGTAGATCTGTGTCATATCTGCCCACGCTCGATGTCTGTGTCTGGGCAGCTGACTAGCTCTTGATATGACAAGTAAGGAAGTCCTCATGCATGAAGTTAACAGGCATTCAACTTGAATACTGCTCATAGCTTATTAACCGGGGGACCCTTATGTTTGTAGTATCGGTAGTTGTTTTCTGTATCCATATTTTATTCATGTCTGCATATACTGCGGTTACATGGTTATAATGGCAGTGATTCTAAAACTTTTAAACCACATTGGAATTCAGTATGTCTGTATACTTACATAGGTTAAATGTAGGCATGACTACTATAAGGAAGATGGATTCTCTCGTGTGCTTGATGTTATAAGATGTTGGAGGACATAAAATTGATTTTAAACTATTCTTTGGAATTTAGAAATAAAGTACAAGTAAGTAGACTTTCTCCAGTTTCTTGTAATTTGAAAGAGAAAATCTTGCTGGTCATAAGAAGGCTTCTAACAAGGCTAATTGAACGTAAAGTTGGATGAACAAAAAATTTTCAATTGGTTCCCACTGAGTCTAGGCCATCCAGGTACTCTGGTATTAAATAGCAGTAATTATCAGTAAAATAAAGGAATGCTTATGGACAATTATGCAATTTAATGCACTGTGCACTGCATGAATGTGCCTGAAGACTGAGAGACTCTGTGGGTCATTTCATCGAATCCCTTCATATTACAGGAAATAATCCTCTCATAACTGTATGAAACTTTTTATCTTAATGTTAATTAAATTGCTAGCTGTCATCTTTCCTGCTGAATAGCAGCTGTAAAATCTGGTTGTGTGATGTCTCCTGGCCTCCACTTTGTAAGTGGCAAACTTACAGACCTGTGATTTTGTGGCAACATTTTCCTCTAGCCTTAGTAGCTCTTCTGGCCCCCTGTTATCTTCTACAGCCATACATGCCATCTAATAAAGACCTGTCCTGTTCAGTTTGTGTTTTGACTAAGCTAGATGGTCTTTTCTTCAGCTACCTTGCTTTTAGAAAGAAATTATGTTTTCCATACAAGTTTTTACCAGTGCAAATACCATTTTCCATATGAGGGCTTACCTGGGCTTTATTAGAATGGCATTTATGCTTCTGTAGCCTTTCCAAGAATAACTTGAATGGTAGGTACATCTTACTGCATTTACCTTTTTCAAGGCTATATGGCATTGTGAGTTTAGTCACAGAATCAATACTCACCTTAGGATTAGTTAACTTTTTATCTTCCATGTTGTTTCTATTGGATGACTACTTGGTTTAGGAATTTGTGTCATTGGTAACAGTCAGTACTGTTGTTGGTATTCTTAGAGATTATCTATTTGCCTCTGCTGGTGGTACTTCCCACATTAATGATCCAAAAATGTTAGTATTATATCTCATGGAGTAGGACTGAAATGAAACAAAGCTCTATTGCTACCCCCTTTGCTCATTTCCCCCTCTTTTAAGATCTTTTGTTAGTAAGCCACCTAATTACTAAAATAATTTTTCTTAATTGCCATTGTCTCTACTTTATCAATTTCCTGTATCATACCATGTATAATTCAAATAAATTAGGCCTACTCAATTTATTTTTCCCAAGAAATATTACTTTATTAACCAGAGCTGTTTTGAACAATCTGTTACACGTGTTTTTCTGTCAACTCATTTTCCATTGACTGTGGTGCCTTTGATTTATTCTTTCCTTTAAAATTTCTTCAAAAGCCAGGCATACGGTTATTTTTTTCCTTATGTTTAGCTCTGTGCTTGTCATTTTAACATCAAATGATATCGTCATGTGTTTTGTACTGTTGCAAATAAAATCTCTGCTTTGGGACTTCTGATCTGATGAGATAGTTCTAATTTTCTGTAGTTAGTGGGTATGCTGTATTCAGCATTTACATTGTGAATCTTGTTTTTCCTTTGAATGTACTCTTTCAAATTCAATTTCAGATGTGCTATAGTGGTTTTCTTGTGTTCTTGTGCTTTTTCTATTTATATGAATAATGAACTTTTTGTTAACAAGTTCTGACTCAGACTGGTAACTTGTGTTTCTGACTTCCAAGGCTTACCTTTTGGTTGGTCAGTCTGCATTGGGGTGTAGTTTTTGCTTGGTTGGTTTTGTTTTTTTGCTTCCTCTACATTTATTCATGCAGCTAAATTTGTGGTTGTTCATTTCAAAGGGCTCTTCTCACCTCGTAGCCTCTATTCCCTCTGCCTTGGGGAATCTGCAGTGAGGGCAAATTCCATAGGTATTTTAGAGAAGATTCCTTAAGTAATCTACACATATAACATTGTTAAATACTACATAAAATTCATCAATATCTTTTCATATATGAAGTTATTGTAACTGTGTATGGAAATGTCTCTGTCCTGGATTGCCTATAAAATCTTGTCTTTTTGGTCAGAGACATGCAGGATTCTAATAATTATTGATAGCTATTCTATTACTTATTCATTAATCCTACTTTGTTTGAATATTCTTACTATATGAATAAGATTCTTAAAAATTGACTTATTCAGTGATAGAGCAGTGTTAAAGTTTGCTGTCTTTTCAAACCATCTCCTTTATCTTGCATTTGGTATCACAGAGAATGACGGTAGCACTGACCTTGTGGTCTGTTCACGCTTCCTGAGTCTGTTAGGAAAAGCGTAATACAGGTTGTAAATAAGCACTCTTAAAATGTGGAAAATCTGATTTCCAGCAAGATTTTTATTTCCTGTTCTCTTAAGCTTTCAAAACCTTTCTGCCCTCAAACTTGATTGTGTACGCCTTTGTTCAGCTAAGGAAAGGTGCGTTTGGTATTTGCATTTTAAGGGTGAGGGTTTTTTTCTCCTGTCAAATTTGTAATGGCTTGGCCATGCAATCTTTGAGGTATTTTTGAAGAAAACAATGGTGCTTATTTTTCATTCCCCTCATACTTTTATACTTGTTTCTAAACTAGTTTTCCAGAAAACTTCAAGTAAATTCATTAAGTGCTAATGCACTGTATTAGTTTCTCATTTAAACTTGAAAGTGTAAGAGTTACAGAGAACCTTCAGAATATAAACTTACTGGTGATGGTATTTGTCCTATGTTCATACTTTTTTAAATAAAATAATCCATCATGCTATAAAACAAATTTTCCTCAAGTTTACTTTTCATTTCTCAGTCTAATCTAAAGAGAGATACAGTGTTTGATCCTGGTAAGTTTCTTTAATGTACAGCCTCTTGTTTCATTGATCATACCATGAAAAAGGGGGATATGCCATCACAAAAAAATTTGCACTCAGTGCAAAAGTTAGCATTGCTTCCTTGACTGAACCCTGTACTCCTTAAGAAGATGAAATAGCTTTGAAAGGTATGAGTATCACGGTGGCAGAAAATGATGCTACATGTTTTGTTTTAGTTTGGGAAAGGAAGAATCAGCTCTCAGTCTCCCTTGTGCTTGAGTCTGGACGATTAAGCTGCTGTTCTGATGATGTGCTTTCAGCAGTATTCATTAGGAAGTAGCAAGATGCTGATTTTTACTTTTCTTTGTTACCAGAATTTTTAATTTAGAGATATAAAATCATGCTTAAACAGCTGTTTGAGGCCATCATATTAGTGAGGCAATGTCTCCTGACCTCCCTCTGACCAGAAAGTTGAATAAAGGAATCCACAAGATTCAACTGCAGTGCAGGGCACTGCTCAGCACTGGATCTTAAACTTGTTTGGACTGAAGCTGCTGCAGAGGACAGTAGCTCATTTATAAACAATGTGGGAAGACTAGCTGTAAGAATCAGATACTTCAGTCTCCTGTGATTTAGACTGTCTCCACTGAACATTCTTCTTGAATTGTGGGTTCCACAGAAAATGGGTTTAGCTATAACCTAATTCAAGAAGCTTTGCTGACATGGAAGGCTTTGCTGGTAAAACTTGACCAGATGTCAACTTATTGTTCTGAGATTTCACTGCAAGAACGTCAGTTTAAAGACTAGTTCTAGCTGTCTGTGGGGTATTCAGATCTGCACAGCTGTCATACATGATGACAAGACAATATAATGTGTAACATGTTCCAGGGCTTGTCCTGAAATTAATGCCCATTAAATGAAAATCGGCTAAACTGAAACAATTGCACTTAGTAAATCATGGAATCAAGGAACTTGAAGATCGCTGAGTCCAACCGTTAACCTAATGCTGCTAAGTCCAACCACTAAACCATGTCCCTAAGCACCACATCTACATGTCTTTTAAATACCTCCAGGGATGGTGACTCCACCACTTCCCTGGGCAGCCTGTTCCAGTGCTTGATAACCCTTTAGGTGAAGAAATTTTCCTAATATCCAATCTAAACCTTCCCTTGAGGTCATTTCACTTCTTCCTCAGGAGAAGAGACCAACCCCCACCTGGCTACAACCTCCTTTCAGGTAGTTGTAGAGAGCGATAAGGTCTCCCCTCAGCCTCTTCTCCAGACTAAACAACCTCAGTTCCCTCAGCCATTCCTCATAAGACTTGTGCTCCAGACCCTTCATGAGCTTTGTTGCCCTTTTTTGGGCATGCTCCAGTACCTCCATGTCTTACTTGTAGTGAGGGGCTTCATGGAAAATTGAAGAGTATTTGTCAAAACAATATAAAATAATTAGATTATCCACCTTTTATGGTGGTTTTGCAACTTTTTTTGATAATGTCAGCTTTGTAACTGTAGTTACAAACATTAATACACAGTCATCTTGTGGCATATGAGTTTATATCTCAATATATGGACTGTGTTAATCTCCAGAAATTGGGAACTTTGTTTAAAATAACTACAAATTTTACTACTTTATTGGCGTTTAAAACAGAGATCTAAGATCTGTGACAAAGAGCTCTGAAATGTGGGACAGGTTTTTTTATTTGCATATTTCATTACAGCTTCTTGGTGAACTCACAGGGAGGAATAGTCCAGTCCTAGAACAAGGTAAAATAATTATCTTCTGTCATGCTCAGCAAAAGAGGAATGTTAAGCTGGCCTTGTCCAGGTACTCAAATCATTGCTGACCAGCTAATCAGAGACTTTGTTGGAAAGTCAAATGAAGGAATTTATATTAGTTCTAAAGTTTTAGTGCTGTATTGACTTACCAGAGTTGAAAGTGTTACATTAACAAAAATCTTGCCAAGTCTTGCTGCCATTGCTTTTCGAGTGCAATAATAGACTCTCTCTAGACTGTCATAAGGATTCCCCTTAGCATTTTGTATGTGGCAAAATTTCTGCTATGGATGCACATGATGGATAAAGTGTGTCCAGTTCTTCTCAGTCTGGTCCTTACTTTGCAGTTGCCAAGATTTGTTCCTGTCCCTCTGGAACTATTGTTGAATCAGTGCAAGGAGAATCTTAGACAGAAAATTAGATTTAGCTTTGGCTTAGAACTGTTGTTTTAAATTGTGTAACAGTATTTTATGCACAATAACTGCTTATGTCTCTTCATGCTAGAGCCATCAACCTTCTTGTTCAGACTAGTGATCTTGCCTTATATGTCATGTTAAAACAATAGAGAGATGCATGTTTAGAAGTCTAATAAATATTCTAGACAGAGTATATAGTATTTCCATTTGTGGTGATGGAATAAGGCTATTGCTTTTATAAATCTCACTATTCGGGAGTACATATGAATAATTCAGTCAGGAGTCTAAGATCTTCGTATATTGCCACCTGCTCATTATTCAGAAATTCTTGTTACAGTCTGCTGTTGCCCTAGCAACATTCTGAAAATTAGTGTTGCATCTATGAAAAAGCTTTTGTTTATCTAGCAAAGCCCACTATCCAATCTGTATTTTTGCAGAATGCATTTCAAGTGGCTACTTCAGGTCCCAGCCCTAGTTGTTTAAAAAATAGTATCATTTTATGTGGCATTAAATGATAATTATCTTTTTTTCTTTTTAAACTTATCATAGGTATTAAATATTGTGATGATATACCTTAAAGTCCCTTTAGGGTCTGATAATGCCATTATATTATCTCATTTGAGTAGAGATGCTTGACTGTACAGATATGCAAGAAAGTAAAAATCACATGTTGACTCCCGGTGTTCTTGGGGTCCTTCTCTGTTTCTCCTACCCATCTCTCTCCTCCTTTTCTCCCTCCCCCTATTGACTTTTACATGAGAAGTCAGATCTTGTTTAACCTTAAACACTCTGGGATTTAAAAAGATCTTTCGTTGTGTTGATGAAGTTGACGTTAGCCAAATTTGGGGTGGGAGTAGGAGTGGTGTTAACATAGTCCTTGAAACTGCTAATGCCACAGCTAACAGAAGTCTCTTGCAACTTCAGCTCTTGCTGTTTTAGATTGAACATACTTACCTCACAAGATATACAAACACCATTTAGTTTTAGAACAAAATCGAGTAAAGCTGGTATTCTGTTTTTTGGGGGTTTTTTTTTGGTTGGTTTTTTTGTGTGGGGGGTTGTTTTTTTTTTTGAGAGAGAGAAAAAGAATTTGAAAAACACTAAAAAATACCCAACTGCCCAAATCCTCTCCATTGTCAAAGAGCTACCATCCTTTCCCTAGCCCCTCTTCTAAATGTGGTTGGAATCCTCCTCCCATGTTGTATTGTCGTTTGTTTGAATCAGCCCTGCAGTTCCTCTCATTTCTTTATGGATGGGTGGAAGATAACACATACCTAGCTCTGAGGAAACTTGTCACTCTTATCTGACCTGTTGATTTTCAGATTGAGTTCTGGAGAGTAATAAAGACTTGTGCTAAATTAACAAGCTGTAGTCAAACTTAACTCTAGAAAAATACTTACTTGTCCAGACTCTTACATCTCCTTTGGTTTTAACTAACGCATTCCTTAGTCTCTTGCCTCTGAAGTACCTGAGGATTGGAATTGATGAAGTTAGAAGTTTTGTGATTTCTTAGGAGTTTTCTTTGTGCCTGCTTCATGATATGAAAGTCTGCTGGCAGCCATTGCTACCAGTTTGCAATATTTTAAGAGTATATGGAACTACAGAGAGAGAACACAGAAGGAAAGGACTTCTGACAAATCAGTCTTTCCAGAAGGCTGCAGATATATCATTATTTTAAAGGACTGTCTATTTTTGGCTTATTAGTGATCTTAAGTATGTTTAATCTAGGCATCTGATAACTAGTGACATAGTAAATGTTAAGTTGTGGGAAAGGAAAAGGAACAACTGAAGTGAGAAATAGGGGATTACAACTGAATTGCTCATCGTGATTCTAGTTGAAGCCTCCTCCTTTCCTCTTTTCTTGCTTTTAGACACCTGGCACTGAAGCCCGGTTCCCATGTTCATAGTTGTTTAGAATTCTTTGGGTTGATAACACAATTTGTTGTGCTATCCAAACACAGAATTTTACAAATGTGAGAGAAGGTTTATTGTTTGGGGTTTTGTTATTTTGGGGGTAGGCATTGTTATTTGGGAACTTATATTTCAGCTGTCCCTTTGCAGAAAATAACATTGGTTTAGAATAAACGGTTTCTTACAGTTCTCTATTCTCATTTCTGTGTTCACAAAACTACTAGTCATTGTGACTTTTTGCTGCAATAGACAAAAACTTAGCTTTATTCATTGCTTAATAGTGTCTACAAAAAAAAAAGGTTGATTTTGCAACCCTTCAACATTCCACTCCCTTGTCTAGTGTGACACGTCTGTATATACCTCTCATGGGTTTTGGACAGCATGGCTTCAAAATCAGTACATCATAAACAACGGCTATTTGCATATCCCATACCTTATAGAGACCAAGTTTTGTTATAAAAAAAAAAAAGGGGGGGGGGGGATATATCCATTGAGACAACACAAATTTATTCTGAGTGTCGGTACTTAAAGCAGATACTGTGATTTTAAAAATTTTCTGTTCAGCATTTGTGACTTTCATATGCCTGACCTCCTACGTCAGTCCACTTACTGGGTCATTTATGGGAAAGCCCAGAGGACATTTATCAGAGCTGTTACTTTTTGTTCAGACTGTTGCTTTTTCATTAAAAAAACCCAAATGCCATGAACCTCGTGTGGCTGAGAGGATATTACAGTATATTGGTTTTGCTTTCAGGCGGTTAAGATGACCTTAAATTCCAAGCTGCAAGTGAGTAGCTTAATTTTCTGCTTAGCTAATGACTGGCGTTTGGATGAGACTGGCTAAAAGCAGAATGTCTAGAACAGTCTGAATTTAAACTACAGTTCAGGAAAAAGTTAATACCAAGGTAGGAATGCAAAACTAGACATGGTGTGTTCATTAGGTTTGCGTGAATCTATCATCTTGAAACTAAATTTACAATTCCTTTATTTTTATCAACAATGAGGTAGGTGGAGAAAACGTAAATGTCTTGAAAGGGCTATGGAGCTGTTGTTTTAGAAGTAACAATGAATGAGAATGTTCAGCAATAGGAATGTTCAGCTGGGAGTGGAAGGACAGAGAATACACTGATTAAACATGTATCTGACAAAATTAAGTAACTGATCCTTAGTCTGGCTTTGCGATATATTTACTCTTGTTTAGCATGAGGCATTTCTCAGTTATTTGCTTAAACTGCAGTACTTGTTAAAAGATTTTTAGTCTTGAATTCTGTGAAAGCTAGAACTATTTTTTCAGCTTGTTTTCATAGTGTTACTCTAGACTTTTTAATTAACAATAAGTTAGTCTTTCATCAGTAATCAGCCCTACAAATGGACCCACCAGACAGACACTTGCTCAGTTGGTATCCATTGTCCAGAAGGCATATGAAACGTAATTGCATTTAGTCTTTAAGACTAGCTTTGCACAGTCAGTGTTTTGGGACTGTTTAAATTTAGGGCTTTAGCTTAAAATCTACTGTATTTAGATGTGGACAACACTTTGTCATTATCTAGTAACTATAGCTAATTGGTGTCTAGTTTCTAAATAGCAGCAAAATTGTTTCATTTATACTAGTAAAAATGAGGTTATATTTCACTTCTTGGAACAAAAATAAAACCACCAAAGATGTTTATTTTAGCTTCATCACTATACTGTCTAAACTGTGCTTATGGCTGAAGGAATGAAATTGCAGTGCTTGAGGGTTTGTGCTTTCTTGGAAGTGAGGGGTTTTTATAGGGAGATTATATGAACTAAATACAGAATAGACATTCATGACCAGTCTGGAGTTACATACTTTCTCTAAGGGTAGAGATAAAGATATTTCTGTTCAGTCAAAGGTTTAAGACTTACTAGCAGTTCAGAAGAGACAAGCTCAAAATCAGTGAAGTGGATGAAACTCAGTGTCATCAGAAGATGGCTTCATATGGCACTTCTGTTGAGCTCACGTCGATAGGCCAAGCGTTACTTACACTCTTAAGTGTCTCCCTTTCTGTAACTGAGAAAAGCTGCTCTATTTCCTATAGGTTTACAGATAAACTTCATTTTGGAATTGCAATAAGTAGTTTAAAGTATCCCATTCTACTCTTTTTTTCTCTTTTTCTTTTTTTTTTTCTTTTTAAGCTTTTTGTTTCTCAGGCTTTTTCTTAAGTGTTTTTTGGTCCAGAAGCTTGCTTTTTAGCTTGCTCTTTTAGTCTTCAAAGAACTAATTTTTTTGCTCTTCCTTTGTTCATTCTTCTAAAAGGAAAGGCTGCTGTTAGTTAGAACATTTCAGTGGTTTAGCTGTGTGTTTCCTCCTCTGGGAATTTATGTCCTGCATTTTTGGCCCTGAAAATGTACAGGCCTGTAAACCTTGCTGTGAGTTGTTTGGAGAATGTGCCTCGAGTGATTGGGTATTGCAGAGCTGTAACACCTGCTTCCCAAGTAGGCTATTTTCTGCTTTTTTGAATCAGTTCAGGTTTCTGCCTGTGTCAGTACTCCTGTGGGTCAGATACTGGTTTGGGGGAACTTGGTGGTACACTTTGGCCACTTACCGAGTTGTGTAATTTTGTTATGAGTTTTTTTTAAAAAGTGGAGATACTAATTTTCACAATCACTTGTGTTGAGGTTTTCAGTACAAGTATCATAGAGAGTACTGTTTTGTCAGGAAAATGGTTTTGAAGTGGTTGTGACTGTGTTGCATATCTTCTCTTCTTTTTTCTGGAGCAAACCTAGATAATCCTTCCTCTTCTAGCAAGCATCTGATTGCTTTCTAGACTGTTTTTCATTTATCTGTTGAATATCTGTCTTCTATGCTTGCTATGTGATAATGCTTTGAAATTTAAGTTGAATTGAAACTTTATATTTGCGTGTCTGTTTCTGAGCTTATAATGCCTATTCTGTTAGATAGTATTTCAGTAAATGTAATTGTGTGCATTTGATAAGAGATACAATTTACGCATGTTCTGAGTTGAAGATCAACTAAGTCAGGGTTGCTAATGCAGTTGTAAACTAGTCCTGAGTGCTCCAACTCCTGTTTCCAGCATAATTGCTATTTATTTTAAGCATATTAATTCTGTGTCTTATCTCATTTAAGAGAAATGTTAAGGCATTATTTTTACAATATTCCATTCAAATTATTTTCCTGTTTCACATGTGTTAATGAGTTATTTCTATGTTCGTTTACACATAGTTGCTTTTGGTATTATCTCTGTATAAAGGCATTCATAGAGCTGTAGATGCAACATCAAACAGGCATTTGTACAGTACGTTTCCTAGGCATGACTCTTTCAGGTAACTATTGTTTCCCATCAAAATCCTCTTTTTCTTTTTAATGTTAAGCACAGAAGCCCTCAAGACTATTTTAATATTAAGCTAAAAATTATTTCTCCTCTCTTAAGGAAAACTTTGGTTGTTGTAGGCATTGGTGGTTTTCTTGTGGTTTCAGTGCAGTGGTTGTAAAGAAGCCTCTGTGTGAAGGGATTGAAATTATAATGACTAGACCCACATTTTGGTATCTGCCACCTTAGATTGCCTCTATTTTTTTCCTTGCTCTCACTTCAGCAGTCTTCTCCCGTTTCCCACTTTAATGAAATCTGCTGCTAAACCCCACACCTTCCTGCACCAGTCTATATGGAACAGCAGCAACTGACAAGAAGATAACCTCGTGGAAAAAGGAGAATTAAGTACAACAGATTGTACAAACTTTAGTAGAAAGGATTCAAGTCTGCTCTTGCTACAGCTGTGGGTTAAAAAAGATCGTAAATCTTTGTTTTGCACTTGCTTAATGTGGGTGTTAATGCCTCCCTCCACCCATTTTAAAATTTTAGAAACAAGATTTGTTTTTTGTCTCCTCTTTTTGTATTAGTTTGTATTCATAACAATATGCAAAAGAGGCACCTTTTAGTAGAGTGCAACTAAAGAAAACTTACTGCAGAAAGTTTCATGGAATACTATAATTGTCAAATTTTTCTGATAGCTTCGTGGTATGTCTTTAAATTGACATTTTAATTTTTGTTTAAAATTCTGTAGTTTTAAAGATGCTGAGAATTTTATTGCGTTAATTCCTAGTGTAAATTTTTTCACTTGACCATATGTCTCTTACCTTTCTATGCTTTTCTTCAAGAGGGCATCTGTTAACAGTGGTAGTTAACAGACTTAATTGGCCATGGGTACACATTGCAAATACCTTATTTGTCGGTGGGTTGACTTTTTTAAAGTCTATTTTTAATTACCAATTGCTTTCAACAAGATTACCATTTCTAGAGCCCTGTTGCAGAAATGGAAACTCTGAAGTATTAAGATGAAGTTTATTCCATAGTTCTGACACACATTTGAAGGCATGAGAGGAGCCTGTAGTGCTAGTGCATATAGGGTGTAACAGTGTATACCAGCCTGCTTTGTTCTTGGCTTAGAACTTCTCTTTTTCCATTTTTTTTTAATAGCATTCTCTGCTCTCAGGTTAGATACATGGTCTAACCTTTTCCAGGAGGGAAAGGTATTAGAGATTCTCTTCTACTGGAAATAATGAGAAACAGTGAACTGGAAAGAAGGAATGTTATCTAATAGAATCTGGACAGCTAGAAGATGGAGATTCTGTGGAAGTGCCTCATGGAATTCACTAGAGTTTTATCCCCCCGCCCCCCCCCCCCCCCCCCCCCCCCCCCCC
>VXBL01001714.1:278569-303479 GCA_013400195.1 Aramus guarauna
GGGGGGGGGAGAGCAGTCATTGCTATTCCTACTTTTAATCCACCAATTAGAGCAGACCAATAAATTTATGTTGGGGGGGGAGGGGGAGATTTTGCTTTGCTTATGAGAAAGTAAACCCAGACCAGTCTATCCTTTCCTGTAGAATGACAGTCTCCAGGATAGGAGTTACAGAAGCTAATAAAAGCCAGAAAGAATTATTTCAAGTAGTTCATGACTCCTTATAATATGTGTGTGTGTGAGAGTTTTAGGAAAACTAACAAAAATTTTCTAAGGGGCAGTGCAGAGTATAACAGTAGTTACCTTTTTCCCTTGGGTACTGCTTTATTTCCTGTTCTGGGTTAGCTGCAGCTTGGTGCTGATCTTATTGATTAAAAAAACCACTCCTGGATTCTCTGTAATGATGTATGTGAATGCCAAATCTGACTATAACAGTAGTTATACACACACATGCACACAGTGTCATGTAAGGAGACTGCTTAAAAGATTATTCTGACATTAATGTAATCTGTGTAATGTGTCAAAAAATAAAAAACTATTCTCTTTGGCAGCATTCAAAATACAAACCCTGCAATGAATGTCTTGTGCACGTAGGTGTTCACTTCCATGGAATTCATTATATGATTTTTAAAAAAAAAAAAAGTTTTCTTCTCTAACATCCTGCCAGGGAAGTCTTTGCCACGCCGAATAATGCTCCCATTGCAGACCAGGTGAAAGAGAAGAGGTGAAACCTCGGTGAAAGTATCAAAGGCCTTACAGAATTATGCCTTTTTTTATGTATTTTCTTAGAGTTGTTATAGACTTGTCTGTTGGGAGCTAATTGGGTATGTTGTGGACAAGGGTGAGATGGTGCAGCATCATCTAGATCAAAAGAACTGTGAAGTCGTACCCTGGGGTAGAACAACAGGAATAGCTGGCTTGTGTATACTCATGTAAGGAGCTAACTGTTGAGTAGAGAAGAGGTATAGCCAGCAGTTACACTGAACCTGCCATGCACAAGAGGAAAACAAGAGCTCAAGAGCTGCCATGTTCAGTTAAATGAAAAAGGCTTTTTTTTTTTTTTTTTTTTTTTACATAAGAAAATGAAGCATTTTCTANTTTTAAAATATGATCTTGCTGGTCAGGGATGACAGTTGAGATGTAGGACGTGTGCACCACTGCTGTTTGCAGCTAGGAAGAGTGGAGGCTTTAAAGATGGAGCACAGAGGTAGCAGAAGAGGGGAATAACAAGCATAGGAAGACTTAGAGTTAGACCTGTTGCAGACTGTAGCAGTCTCAGTACCAAAAGATATTTTTTACACGTGTTTTGTTTATATATATTTATAAAAAGATCTTTTGGTACTGAGACTGCTACAGTTTGTGACAGGTCTGGATCTTCCTATGCTTGTTGTTTGTTATTCATTATTTTCATAATTGCCTATGTTTGTTATATTATAGAAATGTGTGTTTGTGTATGTGTATATATACACATGCATATATATATTGTTTTTTAAACCCTGTCACTGGGTCCTGATCTCCTGTTGATGAGGAATGATAGCCTCCTAAGATCCCACCTCCCCTTTCTGGAGCCTCCAGATTAAACGTACTGCTCCATTTGCCTTCCAGCCTTACCTGGTATGCTGGCTTCTTCAGAATGGTTGCTAGAGAAGTATGGAAGGGGGGGGTTATTGTTCTGCACTGGTACTGCTGAGCGCTGTGGTAATGCTACAGATGGGGTAGTGATAGCAGTTTCTCACAAGCAAGAAAATTATAAATCCCCTGGTCTGGGTACTCATTTTGGAAGTGTGATAATTAACATATCATAATCACTGGTGGGTGTTTTTCCTACTGCTCTGTTTAGTAAGTTTTTCTTCCTTATTTGGGTTCTTAGAGAAGTTATGTGCCAGTCCAGAAAATTATCACGGCATTCATACGTCAATAACAACTGCATTTATCTGCTGGCACTGTCAACTAACTTACTGGTGGTTTTTTTTTGTGTTCACAGTGCCAAACTGAAGAAATAAAAATGTTTAGAAAGGACAGTAATATTTTTGCAGTACAAACATTTTTGTCCTACTTCTGTGTCACATCAAAATTTCTTTTAGCATGGTATAAACTTTTATTTTGACAGTAATCACTTTTGCCATTAACAGTTGCACTAAAATCTGTACAGCTGTTTTATAGTGCATTCAGAGCTTCAGAAGACTTTTGCATCAGTTGCTTGCAAATTGCTAATGAGGAGCTCAATATAGGTTCTGCGCATTTTAGTAGCTGTGCATGGTGACGGGCTGGATGTCTCTGACAGCACAGCGCCCAGCTGTTGATTGATACTCTATTGTCTCAGAGGCTTTAGCAAGTGCCTCAACAGACTGTTTCAGCGTGGACCTGTGGACGTAGAGTGGTTAGCTAAGCATGTCTGCACAGTATGCTCGCTACAGGCGCACGCAGAGCTCTGTATAAGGTATTATGGAAAGCATGTCTTCAGTAACTGCGTAATGAAGCGAAATGCCACTATGATGCAGGTATGTGAGTTCTGAGATAGAGCCTTTAAACTCTGAAAGAAGACAGAAATATCTGTAGACAAATTGTAGTTTGCATTTGGTTTTCCTTTTTGTCCACAAAAGCCATTTGAGGCCTAAGCAATTAACAGAGATCATCAGCATCCCTAAATCTCTTCTTCAAACATTAACTTTAAAAAGACTTTTTCTTATATCATCTTGTTTAATATGGCATTCTTGCTAATTTTTATTTACTGAATATTCTACTTGTGCTAGGATTGGAAAACCAGTATAAATATCTCTGCTAAAACAAGGCAGCATCCCTAGGTGGCAAAAATGGGGGAGATCTATTTTTTTTTAAAGCGTTACTGTTATCTCCATTCTAATGAGGAACTATAATTAAGATTAAATTTTTATAATATAAGTTTTGAGCTGAAAAATAAATTTCAATTCAAAATAGCAAGAAAAAGAAATAGAAAGTTTTTTCATGTTTCTCTTGTTTACTTTGGTTTTTATCTTTATTTTACTTTATGCAGTGAGAGACCATAATGGTGCAGTAATTTACCAAGTTAGTCATTCTTGTTACAAGGGGGAAAGAAAGTGTCTGTTGTATTTGAAGCTTTTGTTTTGTAACTTTTTTTGAAAACCTAGCCCATTTCATAATCTTGAGTATCTAGGGCCCTAAACAGAATTTTTAATCTGGCCTGGTAACTCTAGGAGTCTGTTCCTATCATCCACTGTTGAAATTTGTGTGTCTGTTTTAGAGACCCCTTTTTTCCCTGTTAGTGAGTGAAATACCAAAGGAAAAATGTAAACTTACACATTCTAAGAATAAAACCTGAATTCTATATAAAAAATTGTTAGTTGCTGTGTGCAGCTCTGGGTGGCTGTTTTCTAAATGAAATGGAAGATTTGTATCTCTTAAGAAAGCTGTTATTTGAAGGATATCCACTGAAAATAGTAACAGACAATGCCTCGGTTTATTTACTTAAAATACTTTACTGGAGAGGGGGGAATCAATCTTTGAATATTTTTGAGGTTTTAGTTTGCTACTGTATCATCTGAGGACATGTACATGACATACTTTATTTGATCTTGCCTGTTTTCTGCATGTACTTTGTTATGTGTTTTTTATTAAGTGTTTTGAGTAGCAAGATGTTATTTTTGACTGCATCTGAACTGAAAATATTTCATGTACTCTTACTTCTATCTTATTTCTAATATACTAGTATTAATCAATACTGAGCTGAAAAGACTTGAAGATGCCTTTGATTAGTTTACAGCTTGGCAATATAAAACAAGTTTTTAAATTTTTTTGTGATTTTTTTTTTTTTAAGGCAACCTTAAACAGCGCTGGCTATACTTAAACTTCAGTGTGCTATAAAACCTCTATGACAGCTAGTAAGCAGTGATAAAAGCATAAACTAAAAAACAGTTACTTTTTCACAAACTAGTTATTTCCAATGGACACAGGAAAAGTATATTGTGACTCTTTCTATTCCATTTTAAGGCCTCAACACTAGGAACCTAGCTTCAGGGAATGATCTAGTAATAGGTGATTCTTCTTCAGTTTTTGAGTTGTTTTTAATACTTCTATTTAATAGTTTAAAACAGGTAGATGCTTGAGTTTTGAGTCCTTGATCTGAATCAATTTATGACCTAAAGGTATTAAATAGACACTGTGTTCTACAGTGATGCAGAGTTCTGTGCTATGTGGTATTGCAGTGTGTTTCACGGAATTGTTGGAGGCTTTCTAAATATACAGTTGAAAATGAACGAAAACATTATGGGGGAAAAAATTATGCGAGATGACAAAAGGAGCTGATAAAAGATGATGGGTGAGCATGCAGTATAAACAAAACAAGAATAAAAATGGAAGAGTTGGGGATTGCTTGAAAGTTGAAATGGCTTCAAGTTGAGGGAGGATGATAATGTGGGGGCACGGATACAGAACTGTATGTACATTTGCTGTAGAGCCCCAGAGCAGAAACGGTTTGAGAGACGGGAGGAGTTTTTCTGCTGTTGGTTAGGTTTCTCTGAATGATGTAAGCTAAGCCAACAAAATCTTCTGTCAGCATAGTTGTTTCTACAGAGCTTTTGCTGGTACAGCAATGTCATGTGAGAAGGGCATTCATTTTTCACCTCCCAAGTCAACAGAATTATGCTAGCAAAAACTAAAGATACGTCATATTTTATTTCATAAGGAATTCTAAATAGTTCTTTCCTCATGACTTTGGACAGATGTGTTCTTTGGGGTGGAGGGGCTTAGCCATTCAACATATATATTATCCACTAACCTAATGCTTTGCTATTTCTGAGGTGTGTCATTTTTGAAAGGTTAATGCTATAATAGACAAATAGCTTTTGTCTGTCAACGTATGTTATACTGTGCAGATGCTTGCCAGTGAGAGGATATAAAAAACCCAGTTTTTAGTTAACTCTCTTTAAATCTGTTTCAGAAATTATTTTCTTTCCCCCCCTCTCCTTCTTCAGATTAACCCCCCCCCAAAACTAGTGAGAACAGATCCTAATGGAGCTACAGATTTAAGCAGTGTATAAACCATTTAAAAATATTTTAGTTACCCTAATGAGAGTGAACTAGCCACAGAGTTGTGTTTCATACCAAGGTGCATACATTAGTCAAGACGGTTTTTATCCGATACAGATTGTTCAGTGCTAGAACTGTAGTTTCATTGGAAACTCTGCATTTGTTAAAACATGGATTGAACATTCCTGGTCCGTCAGGAGAACTTTCATTGTTCTTCATGTTGTGTAGTCCCCCTAGTCCAAACAAGGATTGTCGTGTGGTGTTTTGTTTTGTTTTTTCTTGGGTTGCATCCTAGTATGCCAACCCTTTCCTTTTCCTAAAGTCATAGAATGATATGGGTTGGAAGGGACCTCAAAGCCCATGTAGTTCCAACCCCCCTGCCATGGGCAGGGACACCCTCCACCAGAGCAGGTTACCCAAACCCCCATCCAACCTGGCCTTAAATACTTCCAGGAAGGGGGCATCCATGACT
The DNA here is from genome assembly GCA_013400195.1 of Aramus guarauna. Taxonomy (NCBI): domain Eukaryota; kingdom Metazoa; phylum Chordata; class Aves; order Gruiformes; family Aramidae; genus Aramus; species Aramus guarauna. The sequence goes on from VXBL01001714.1 coordinate 284,064, forward strand.
TCTCTGGGCAACCTCTTCCAGTGCCTCACCACCCTCATAATAAAGAATTTCTTCCTAATGTCTAAATTTATCCTACTTCAGCTTAAGGCCATTCCCCCTTGTGCTGTCACTCCATGCCCTTGTAAACAGTCCCTCTCCAGCTTTCCTGTAGGCCCCTTTAGGTACTGGAAGGCTGCTAGAAGTTCTGCCTGGAGCTGTCTCTTCTTCAGGCTGAACAAGCCTAGTTCTCTCAGCCTGTTTCCACAGCAGAGGTGCTCCAGCCCTCTGATCATCTTTGTGGCCTCCTCTGGACTCTCTCCAACAGCTCCATGTCCTTCTTGTACTGGGAACCCCAGAGCTGGATGCAGTACTGCAGGTGGGGATTCACAGGAGTGGAGCAGAGGGGCAGAATCCCCTCCCTCGACCTGCTGCTCACACTGCTGGTGATGCAGCCCAGGATATGGTTGGCTTTCTGGGCTTCAAGTGCACATTGCTGGCTCGTGTTGACCTCGCCCACCAACACCTCCAAGTCCTTCTCAGGGCTGCTCTCAATCCATGGTTAAATGGTTAAACTGTCTGCATTTTTTAATTAGAAGTGCATATTCTGGCACCATAAAAAAAAATAATATCTGAAGTCTGCTAGATTTAATAGTAAGATGGAAGCTTTTAGAACCCCTTTGCCAAGTTACATTGTAGCAGGGGCTACATCCTAAGGACTGTTTCATTTGCCATGAGGAAACTAAAGTCATTTGCTTTAATGTACTTTGCTCTGACTGTTCATATCCTTAAAGTCCAAAGTGAAGTCCAAGAAAAGAACTAGTCAGAGAATGGCAGTGCTCTGTGCAGAATGGAATGGCTGACCCTCCTGAGGAACCGGTGCTCCAGATTACTCTGAAGAAGCACTGTATAGTTCCGGTGTTATTTTCAGTCTATCAGTGTACATTTAAAGTTTTCTAGGACAGAATTTGGGAGTTTATGGGTAACAAATGCTAACAACAAACTCCTGCTAATCTGCATAAGTACTTTAATACTGTAGTTTCATATCAATATTTACAATAAAGTTCATTCTAGTCTGGCTGGTTGTTAAGTTTCTTATTCTCATAAATGCAACTATATTCCTGAAGGAGTTATCTTGTTCTTTTGTCACTGTCAGCTAAGCATTTCTATTGCATTCAGTAGTTGACTCACAGGAGAAGGTGAGACAGGGTTAAAAAGCTTTAGATTATTTCTCAGAATTTCAAATATAAAAAAAGAGGAGGGATAGTTACTAATAATATGTCTTGGCTTCTCACATGCCTATTACTGTGAAAGATGTCTTCTTTAAAAGCCTGTCAGTTATCCTATGAATAGTGGTAGTGTCCTAGCTTATAGCCCGAGTGTGACAGAGAGGCACTATATTGTTTTTTAAAATTGCTTAAAAGATTGTAGTATGCAAAACTTCTCAGTTTTGCAGGAAAGGAGGTCTTATACTTAAAGACTGAGGGCAATTTTCAATTTGTTTCTGATACGCAGCATTATTGTTGTGCAAATAATACAGTGCTGGTAACCTGTACCTATCTGAGGTTTGAAGTAGATGTATGACAGATATGTTCTCGTGAATCTTGCTGTGCTTTAAGATGATGTTATCTTTCTGTCTGTCCTTCCTCTCTCAAGGCTGTTGACCTTGCACCAAAGTCAGTGGAGTGGAAGGTAGTATGATGGTGCCTTGGTCACACAAGTGCAAAGCCCCATATCCTGGTGTATGCAGTCAGGGAAGGTCTATGTGAGCTTACATACCAGGCCAACCTGGAGTGGTCAAGGTGTAAACGCATTCTCTTCTGCCAACTTCTGCTGGTGTAGTAGTACCTCTGACAGAGTGATAAGACAGATACAATCTGCTCTCTTATTTATCACCAATGCAGCAAGATTAACTAGAGCATACCGAGTAGAGCCTTTTATCAGGTTCACAATTATGGAATTTTCCTTCTGTCTTCTGAATTCCTTTCAGAGGGAGTTTTCTCAAGAAAGTCTACAAATGTCTTCTAGTAAATTTGGTGCTATTGCTGTCCGGTTAACTTTTTAATGATGTCTACGCTCAGTAGGTAATAGGACATAACTTGCAGAGATGGTGGGATGCATCCAGTCCTTAATTTTGGAAGAGGTAGAGTAGCTGCACATTATGTTTTGTATTCTGATTTATCATCATACTGTTTCTTTGAAAATCTGATTACTAAATAGCTTGATAAATTGAATCAAATAAAAAGTACCTTCTGATGCTAATGCAGTTGTTAACTGATTAATGTATAACTTCAAAACCTGTGTAGATGGTATCATTGGGAAAGGCATAAATCTTTGATTTAAGTGTATTTCAGTCAATGCAGCATGGATTCGTTTGTACAGCATTTTCCAGTATATAAATGTAAACAAGATCAGGGAATCTTTTTATTCATGCTTCAGAAATGGACAAATTTCTTGCTTAAATGCTATGTTATTACTAAGATCAGACCTGCACGCTATCATAGTTCAGTGTGGAGGCTGAGATTCTTTGTTCCCTAGTTAGTTGTTTAATGGGTCTCAAACTTTAGACGTAAGATAACGTGCAGAAAGCATGCGCACAGAGTTATGTATTTGTTGGCTTTTTTGAAAAAAGGGAGCAGCTGCCTCTGCATAATTCCAGTTTCTATGTCTCATAATTGTACAGAGCTGCTTTGAATTTTCTGTTAAATGAATGGTAATCTTAAGATCAGCTGCTACATTTTTATAAAAGCTGCATGGTAGGTTTTAAAAGTCTTTAAATCCCTGGGCCACAGAGGGAAATAAAGCACTGATTGAGCAAGGGAGAGCAAAACTTTGGTTGCAGACCCTGGCTTATGGCTCTCAGAGCATCTGTGATTATGGCTTGGTCTGTTTGTGGGCAGGACAGTTGTTACCCCCCTGGAATCCTCCCTTGCTCTCCAAGTCAGGATTTTTAAGGTTGTATGGGTTTGTTTTAAGGTTGTATGGGTTTGTTTTTCCTTCTTCTTCCTCTCCATTATCACATGAGGCAGTTTGCTCCAGTTCTTTTCCTGCCTCTCTCCTAAGGAAACTTTCCCGGAAGGGATTAACCTGTTCCAAATAGAGGTGCCTATTGTCATGTCCGTCTTTTGTCTCAGGATTCATCTACAGGCTCTCAGTTAATATGTACTTATTTTTTTCCCAAAATGTATTAATCTGCACCTTCATATAGCTTTATTTTAATAAGGCTGGTGCTGTTGATGAGTGTCTTTGACTGCTGGGGCAGAGCCGATATAAAAGTCACCACTGCAAAAAGAGAGGTACAACTGTTTCTTTATCCTCTTGTTGCTTACTTTGTGCTGGCTAGAGCTCATACAAACTTCCTGTGCACCACCATAGCTCAGTAGCTCAGCAAAGTCTGCCCTAGAGCTTTATGGTTCTCAGTCACTTCTTGTTGCATCACACCATGGAAGAGTTCAGCAAACACTAGAGCTGATGTGAAGGTAGAGGTGGGACCACGGTTCAAGAGGATAGAGGGTACAGGGAGAAGAAGCAGGAGCAAGACCTCCCCTTTTTGACAGCAGTAAGGTTTCCTGAAAGCAGTGAGTTTTCCGTTGATTTAGCTGTCTGAGGCATTGGTCTAACTTGCCAAAATTGTTTCTGAGAACTGTGTGTAGTGTCCTCAAGAGCTAAGCAGTAGCTGGATATAGTAATTCTCCTTTAGTTATACCTATAGATTTTGTTAATGTAAGAACAAGATAATTTTGATCTATATCTTTCTGCTTAAGGCATAAACGTTTTCCCCTTTCATCCTAAAAAACATATCTAACTTCTTGTGGTGTTGGTTGGGAGGGTTGGTGTTTGTTCTAATCACAGGAACCTTGAGGTTATGATACTAATATAAATATGTTTATATTGTGTTTAAATGTTGCCTATAATAATTGAGGTGAAAAATGCTGGAAAAGCTATTGTTGTGGCAAGGTTTTTTTTAATATAAGTCTTGGAGGATCTTTTCTTTTTTCCTAGGGAAGGTTCTGACCTTTCTCAAAAAAAAAAAAAGCCTCCACATCCAAGGCAGGCTTGTATCACCAATATCTTAGAGGTAAGGCAAGACTGTTCCCAGAGACTTTACTGTACTCATCAATCAGTTCTTCCATTTAAGCTGTGGAAGGAGTTGCTGTACGAAGCTGCTACGTAAGTTATGGTAGGAGGCCAGTGTGTGTTGGGGGTTTTATCCCATGCAGCTATTTCTGTAACAGAGTTTTTGAAATAACATGGATCCTATACAAAGCTCAAGCCTCCCAAAGGAGAAACAGGTGAATTTGTAGATTCCCTGTAAGTAGATGGTATAGCTTTTGATGAGGGCAATAGTAGTCTAGTCTTTTTGTAGTAAATGCAATTGTTGTTTAATGCAGAGCATCTTTAATGTATTTTTCCCTTCTGCACTTTGTCTCTTAGGGAAGATTATCTGTATAGTCCTGCTTCCAAGTGAATAGAAGTAAGTAAACCCAACATTGATTCTTCTCAGTTTAATGGAATACCTCATAAATAGTGTTAAAAATAACCTACCACTGTGATTCATCGAGGCATGTGTACATGCATAAAGGGGTCTCTCTTTTAAGCAGAGGAATGTCAGCTCTGTGACTCCAAGCTTGGAATATTAAGAAATATAACGTAGTGAAAGCAAACCAACAGCAAAAAATGTGTAATTGCAGATATCTTTTATTAGATTAATATAGCCTGTTCTCAACTCTGTCCCCACTGTTTTGAGCACATTCCCAGCCTCTTCACTTAATTTGATCATCAAGATGGTTCTCGTAGTTGTGAATGGAGGATTCCTGATTGCTGGTCAGAAATCTTCCGTGTTACACTCTGTGTTTGTCTTCCTTAGGGTTGCTTTTCTGAAAGACATGGAAAGCTTTGGAAGTGTGAAGTGTTTTGGAAATGTAGAGGTACTAGAGAGAATCAGTTTCTGTCTGTATATCTTCTCACATTTAGCATACGGAAACTATATAACATGTAAAAAAAGATACAAATTTTTCATGTGTATGTAAAAAGCTGGGGCAAATACCAGACTTTGTTATTGCCTGTCTCTGTGCCTTAGTATTTATTTCCCCACCCCAGCTACTTCTTGGTCCTGTATCTCACCCGTCTTTCCTGTGGTTGCTGGCCTTCTGGTGCCGGGATAGACAAACAACTCAACTACTGCTACTTCCTGCTTTAAATTTTAATACATTGATTATTTATGGTTTCTTTTCTTTAAAATCTACCATAGGTATACAGTACATCAAGTATGGCTTTCTCTGTACTGTTTCACATAAACTTGGTCTAGTTTTGGAGAGACTACAGATGGATAATTAAGTTCCAGCCTGTAGTGTTCGGATAATAAAGTTAAAGCAACTTCTGAAGAGAAGTACAGCTTTACATGTAACTAGAGCAAATGTTGAGAGCTAAGACAAGGCACTGCATACGGTCTGGAGATTTCTGAATGACTTGCAATGAGCCTCACTGGGAATTTAGCACTGACTGAATTTGACTGTCAGGTTAGGGAGTAAACTACTTATAATCATAGTAAAAATGAGGTAGGTGGATATTGTATGTAATAAGGAATACTCTTTAGATTTGTGCGAGAAATCTGTTGAAATATCTGGTGAACAGAAGCCTGTGTAAGAAATTAATTTTCATTTTACCTTTCCCCTGAGAGTGTGTCCACATTGCATGTTGAATGTAGTTTTTTCACCCCTACCCTTCTAATCCAATTTCCTGCCTTGAATTTGATTGATACCAGTTATTTTGACAGCTGTTCTTGGGGTCTTTTTGGCAGCAATGATATCAATAATAGCTTTAACAAAGAACAAAAAAATTGCCTTCTGTCTTTTACCTTCTTTTTAAAAGAAAAAGAATCGATTTCTTCCGTCATGGGCAGAGCAAAGCTTCCTATCTCCATCTACACTGCCAACAAGGAGGAGATGGAAGTCTTGATGCCTATTAGAGAAATTGGATTAAGTTGAGTAGATCCTGTTCCCAGAAATATCCTCACTCATTACAAGTCAATTTAGCGGGTTTGCATATGATTATTTTCAAGTCATAACCTTAAACAAAAGACCTAGTGGTTTTCCATGTATCATCATTCAGGAGGCTTCTGTTATAAAACTCAGCAGTGGTTTTGTTTGCTGTCTTTTTTTTTATCGCTTGTCCTCTGGGTTGCGCAATAGAAAGCAATGAGACCACAGTGATTACTTCCATCTCACAGCTGATAGTAACAATTTTCCCTCTGAAAAGGGGCATGTTCAGAATAGTTGCCTAGATAAAGTGGTTACCACTCTTCAGAAAGAGAATTAATAGAATTTGCAATGAATGGTGGTGGGTATAGCGTTACCAATGTGATGAAGAAGGGGAAGAGCATACATTTCAATACTGAGTGTTTGGATGGGGACAGCAATCACGAAGGTTAAAGAAGATAAATATGACCTGTTATCCTCCACTCTCACAGGAAGTTCAAGGACTTACATGTCTATTAAAGTAGGTGCGTATTGTTGTCACCTATAAAAGACACTAAAATTGGAAGGTTTTTTTCATGAGACCTGTTGCTAGCTGTTAGAATTAAGTACAAAACTAGGTAATGTTCTACCCCTAATATCCAGTCCTTTCAACTGTTCAGATAATTTTAGGGCAGAGGTATCATGTCCCTCTTATTAAAATCTGGTAACCTATATCAGTCTATATTGCCATCTAGTCTATGGCCCCAGTCTGCAGCACGTAAAGTTCCTTCAGTCTTTTTAAATCCAATCTGTGCAAGTTTAGAAACCAGAACCAAATTATCTCAGCTATGAAAATTGTCTGAACTAGAGGAAACTTCAGGGATGAAATCCAAGTACTAGTAACTCACTATTGTGAGTCACAAACACAAGGTTGCATTATGACTTTCAATGAATCTTTGACTGTTACTACTAAAAAAAAAATCAAATAAAATAATCAGGTAAGCACAGATCCATCTTTATATTATGTATGTTTTGCTGTTAATCCGAAGCACAGGGTTTGTCATTTACCCATGGGTAAGCATAAAGCGAATCCATTTAACTCAGAATAACTATGTTCTGTAAAACCAAACAAAACCCCATATTTCATGTGAATTGAAACTACATAGCTTTTCCTTGATTCTGTCCCTTTTACTGTAGATTATGTAGCACAAAATCTGCAGACTTTAAATCTATCTGCAGGTGAAGTATCTGTTAATAACAAGTTAAAGCTGATTTGCAGGTTGTTGTAGAAAACATAAATACTTTTTTCTTGTGCATCAATTTTCTGGATTGGCATAGGCAAGCAAGTATGTTTGCAGCATGAGTTTTGCTAACTGAGCGTGCTGATACCCATTATTTTTTTTTTTTTTTTAAATGGTGTTGCGAAGGGACAGGAACTCTTAGTGAGTTTGATAGAATTAAAGAAAAAACTTCCAAGATGTTGATTACAGTTACTGCATTTGTGACTTGTGTGGGGAGTAGCAATTAATTTAATTTTAAGGATTATATTGCAACTGGGCATAAATGTTGTGTGGTTTTGGGTTTGTTTTTTTTCAGCCTGTAATGTTTTTTAACTTTTCTTTAAATACAATACAAATCATGTCAATCAAACAGCATCTCTATTCAGGTGGTGTTTACAGTAAAGGTTGTTAATCTGAGCTTCTTCATAAGTCTTAAATCACCATCTTGATTGTCTGGAAAAACTAACTCACAACCAAACAGTACTTCATATCCTTTGTTGCATTTCTGCACCTGTTTGTTTCCAATTTGTTCTTTCATCTGTGATCTTTTTCCCTCCATTAGATTCAGTAAATAGGGTCTTTTACAGGCATGAATCACAGCCCATCTTTTATCTCTTCCATACTTCTTTGCCGTGAGATTTATTACATCAAAATGTCTATAGTATCTCATACCTCCTATCAAACCATATGCTTTTTCAGATCTAAAAAAGTAATTGTAGCTAGGCTTTTATCTCGCCTGGAAGGAAACTTGGAAGTTTGCAGGCCATTGTGCTGCTGTTGCATGCCATCACAGTCTTAGTCGTACGCAGGGAGTAGTTCAGCCTGACAAGGTGTTCTCCTCAGAGTTGTAATTACTTGTGATGAATTAAGATACCTTAGCACTTAAGAGGTGTTAAATGCTACACTGTTTAAATGATAATTTAAAATTCTTCTTACCCAAAGCTCTTTTGCAGGGTTTATTTGGGGGCAAGAGGAAGGTATGTTATTCTTCATTCTTTATGTGCATCTGTCTTCTGAAGTGTTGCTTTGTGCTGGTTTTACAGTTGTTGTTTTCCAGGAAGGGATCAGAAGACTGCAGTATCTTTAAGTGCATACAAAACAGTTTGAATACAAGCTGGTGATACTCTTGTAGAATGTACAGAATATCAAGTATTTGCATTCTTCTGTTTCATTGTAAATCATACTTCCCATCTTCGGTTCTGCGGGATTTTCTTGAAATGGGATATGGCTTTTCTCTCATGTAAAGTCAGTGTTACATTTAACTGGTTTTCTTTACATTATTTTATATTAAATTCTGTTGAATAATTGCATTCACAAAACATTAAAACTGATAAAAGGCTGGGCACTGTCACAGCCTGACCTTGTAATTTTGATATTGCGTTCTAGTGACCTCATACAGCAGAATGCTTAAATGCTTTCAGATTCTTTCAGCTAAGATGCAACTTGCTGTAGACGTTAACATCTTGCACTACTTATCTTTCCATCCTTTCTTCCTGCATGTAGTGCAACTCTTCATTTTGAAAGAGAACAGTTCAGTGCAGGTTCTTCACCTACATTGATTGAAATCATGTTTATAACTGGAATAAATGTCTCATTTGTTGCTTAATTTCACTTCAAACAATTCTGATGTTTTTCACTTGTTTGTTTTCTTGAAACAATTCTAATTATCATGTTACATGGAAATTAAGTTCAACTGAGGTGACAGAAGGTATTCTTGATGTTTCTTATCATTTGTACTGTTTTTAATAAGCCCCTGACTAGTCATGAGAAAAGCATTTGGGCAATGCAATACAGAGATCCTTTTCAGCTATTTTATTTCAGTGTATCTTTCACAGGTTTGAAAGATAGTTATTTGTGTTCTTTGCTTTAGGATATTTTTGCTATGTTCATAGGTTACATTTTGTTTGCTGTTAGATGTCTGTTGTTGCCTACGACTTCAAATGCATGCTTCCTTGTGGGCGGTGATATTACTGAGTTCTCAGAAAAGTAAATCTGAAAAGGAAGGAAGATGGAACATAGTCAGTTTTGCAGAAATTTGTAAATCCTCATTCAAGAGCAATATTTGAATAAAATATTGTTGTCTGTAATTCAAGTTGCCTAAAATATGGATTATGTATTGTGCTTGTAGAGTATTAACTATGACAAAGAGAAAAATGCTGTTATGCTAACAGGGATTTGTGAGCTTTCATGGCCTATTACTCCTCCACACCTGCTGGGCTGCTTATTTCAAACTGTCTTTTCAGACTCTTCTGGAAGATACCTGCTTGTTTATACAAACAGTTTCACTAGGAATGCCAACAAAACGTTTATTATGACTACTTGTTAACTCCTGTAATACAGAAATATCTTGGAAGTTTAATGACAATTATTACTGCTAGATAAAGGAGGTAGAACAAATAGATAGGACAAATGCTGATTTCTTCTGTACTTTTTTTTCTTGAAATAACTATTTAATTTTTTGGGTGTCATCATGTTCCCTCTCCCCTTCCACCCCAAATAAAAGTATCATGTCTTTCCTTTGTTGATTTTTAGGCATTCAGAAGGGATGTTCTTGCTGATTCAAGACAACATAGTTCTGTCCAGGACTCTACACTGGGGATAAGGACATGGGACGACTCCTGCCGGATTCCAGATGGTTCATTACAACTGACATCTTGGTTGACAACTGTGAAAAGGAATTTTGGAATATTTTATTTTATTTTTGTGGGAGACCACAATCCCCTAACTGTAGGACATATCAGGTACTAAACCAGATTCTTACTTAGACTTTTCCATAATGTTATTTGATTGTTATTAGTTTTCTATGAAGGATTTTAAGCATTCAGATCTTAGTCTTTGTTTCTCTTAAGAAATGGAAAAATTTTTATTTGTACATCTTGCACTGTAGCTGAGTAATATCAAGAAGTTGTATTTCTTCTTAAGCTGAAGGAGGGTAGATTTAGGTTAAATAGTAGGAAGACATTCTTTACTGTAAAGGTGGTGAGGCACTGGAACAGGTTGCCTAGAGAAGTTGTGGATGCCCCATGCCTGGAAGCGTTCGAAAATTGGGCTTGTTCAGCTTGGAGAAAAGACAGCTCCGGGGTGACCGTATAGCAGCCTTCCAGTACCTAAAGGGGCCTACAGGAAAGCTGGAGAGGGACTGTTTACAAGGGCATGGAGTGACAGCACAAGGGGGAATGGCCTTAAGCTGAAGTAGGATAAATTTAGACATTAGGAAGAAATTCTTTATTATGAGGGTGGTGAGGCACTGGAAGAGGTTGCCCAGAGAAGTCATGGATGCCCCCTTCCTGGAAGTGTTTAAGGCCAGGTTGGATGGGGCTTTGGGCAACCTGGTGTGGTGGAGGGTGTCCCTGCCCATGGCAGGGGGGTTGGAACTAGATGACCTTTAAGAGTCCCTTCCAACCCAAACCATTCTGTGATTCTTATTTCTTAGGGAAAATTGGGGTGGTTCTGTTACAGCTTTAATCATTATAGTTATGTTTATGTAGTATTTAAAATAATAATAATATCGGTAATAATAATAATAATTACTGAAAAACAATGTTATTATCATTATGACCAAAGTGCTCTGTTTCTTACTTATTGCTTTTGAGAGAGTGCTTAACATTATTAAAACTAGTTTCACTACATTTAATAGGTAAGATAGTTCCTGCATTCAGACCTTACCCAGTTGTTACCTAGCAACTATTAAACTTGAAATTTTTAATGAAATTTATTAATGTTTGCACTCTTGGAGCATTACAATTCATCTGTTTACTTGCAACCCTTTAAAATAAATCTATATGTAATTCTCTTCCTTTCAAATGAGAAAAGCTTCCCTTGCTTCTGTTGGAAGCTAGTTTGGTTTGGAGTATCTGAATGTTCAGGTGTTTATTTTACAATACAGAAGGGAAAATCTGCAAGTGTTACCCTGTTAGTGTAGCTGTTAGTTCTCATTTGTATAGATGCCTGTTATTATAAGCCTCTTGATAAAAGTGGTTAAAAAAATGATCACTCTCTCCCTCTGATATAAGACAGGAAAAAATAACAGGAGGGGGAATCCTTTTTGCAGCATATTATGTTTATTTTGGGTAGCTGTGTAGGTATGTAACTTTTTAAATTAATTTAAAATTACTCAGTGATCCACTTTTTCTTTGTCCTAAAGGTTCCATATTTCTTGTAGAATTTTAAAATAACCTTTTCTAATGAGGATGTCTGATATTCTTACTGTAAAAGATGAAACTGATGCAATGAAGGGTTCAGAAGCTGAATTTAAAGATACAGACCCAGTTGAAAACCTTGTAAAATCAGGAAGTCAGGAGCAGATTCAAGCAGAAAAGGATGAAAATTGTCCTGATAGCAAAACCAATATGCCGGTAAGAAGCTTTTAACTTTATTTTTCACTACTATATCATGTTAAGTCTGTGTCTTGTTCTTCTCCCTTTCTTCTCATACGTATTTCTTTGGTACAGGTCAGGAAAACCTAACTGGTGTTAGGGAAGCAAGTAGAATGATTATTGCTTCCTCCCTCCTCCTTTGCCCCACTTCTCTGTTTATATTCATGTAAATATGAGAGGTAGTCATTTTTAATTATTTGAAGTAGATGAGCAGTTTTCATGAGAATCAAACAACTTGTCCATATTTGTGTTTTCCTGAGTGCACATGTGAAGTTGAGTCTCTTCATTGTAGCAGAACAAGGGAAAAACTCGGCACTTAAGCTGACTTTTGCTGTTGCTGAATCCTGACATGAGTTTCAGAGACTGGGCTGTGTTAAGAATACACTATATAGTAATAGTGCAATTTGATCAAAACACTAAAATGTTGAGTTTTGCTTGTATGCACAAAGCACTACAGCACAGCTCAGCATGTCTGCCCTGGGTAGAGATGACCCATCTAGGGCTCTTGAGCTATTTGCAGCTCACAGGTGGCTCAGGTGTAACCTTTACAGCAGGGCTGTACAGCATAAGGCTGAAGTAATCAGATGCAGGTAATCCAAATCCCCAGGTGTCAGAAGAATCAAGCCAGCAGAGCTCCTGAGGCCAGTAGGTCTGGCTCCTGCCCTTGTCACCCGCAGAAGGTCCGGTCTCTTTCTCACTACATCAATGGTGGAGTGAGCTCGTGAGCTATCATCCCATCTTGGCTGCTAGCCAGTACTGCCCATACCTTCCCTTTTCTCCATTCTTCACTGCTCGACAATTTTGGTACACAATTTATTAGGTAAGAAAGCTTAGGCAGTCATCATGGATACACTGAAGAGCTGATGCGTATAAATGATTGGCCTTTGCAAGGTGGGAGAGTTACCTATAAAGAAATTGTGATGTCAAATGTCAAGTGAGAAAGGGGAAATAGTATGAAAATATCTTGTGTTGAAGGAGAACACACCAGTAGGGATGGGTTAAGAATGTATGGCAGCAGATTTAATACCTCTGAAGTTTAGTTGTGCAGTTACTCTTTATGCTCAAGAGTCCTGAAAGATCCTCTTTGACGTGGGACAAACTAGCTAACTCCTGGCTGAGGCTGTCCACTTGGTTGTTGAAGTCTGTGTGTGTCTTAGATGAGGTGAGAAGTTAACAAAAGCAACTGAGATTTTCTGGCACAACCTAGAAAACAGGGCATATTTCTAAGAGAAAACACAGAAGCTTGTGTTAGATAAAAACTAGTTTTCTATAGGAATTTTGTGTCTGTGGGTTAACAATAAACAGTTTTCTGATAAAAATCCTGATTGGGATATGGGGTATGGTAGTATTCTCTTATGGGTTACAAAAACAGGACAGCAGCTTATTAGATTCTTGTTATTGAGAACCGAGTAAAGGGTTCTTTTGGGAGTATTCTTGAACAAGACTAACAATTCAATGTTCCACTGAGTGAAGTAAGCTCTGTTAAATTGCTTCCAAATAAATCTTGTAGACCACGTAATAACAATATAGTCTTACACTTTAATATCTGCTGGCTTTATTAAGGGTGGCATCATTGTAAATAGATAATTTTATGGAAAAAATAAATCCCTAAAATGAAATACTTCTCTCTAACATATGAGAAATAAGCGCTACTGAAAAGCTGGTAGATGTTATAGCTGAGCTGATATTTTCTTTAATCAATGGAATATCCCAGATGTGAGCCTTAAAAATTAATTTAAGGTTTATTTTCATGTAGTTTAGTAACTTGGAAAAATCCCATTCACACTTTCTTATTCAACAAATCTCATTCAACAAATTTTAGTGTGGAAACTTCTATGAGACTCAAGTGGCAAATCTGCCTTCCTGCAAAGATATGTTGCTGTATAGTCAGGCCTAGTCTGGGGAAATTAATCTGTCGGTGTTGTTGATGGCTGTGGGGTTTGGCGAGGCAGTTAGTTTCTTGTTTTTGTTCTTGTACAGGAGTAATAGCTGGTGGCTGAAATAATTATCTAGCATACGTACGATGAACTGAACAACTGCATAATGAAGGCTGTTCAGTTCATCATGCATATGCTAGGTAATTATTTCAGCTTTACTGTCCTCTTCATTTAGTGTTGATGTGAGTGTTGTGTTCAGGAGTCTCCATCAGAATCAGAACATAGTTGTTACATGAGTACTGTGATTAAAACCCCAGTTTGTAGGCTGAGGATGTTGATTTCCACGGTGGTAGGAAAACATTCAGTTACAAAGTGGAACATTGGTAATGAAGCCCTGTGCAACAATTGAAGTCAGTAAAAGTTAATGTCACTTGTACTGTGGTAGCTGCTAGTGCAAATAGATCTTGTCGTATCTTTGAGGCTTTCTCATTGAAAGCATGTCTTTACACTAAAATACAAAACAAAAATTTTGGCCTGTCCATGGTAAACAAAACTTCTGAGAATAGTAGAGGAGTCAGCAAGTTTTTAACTAATAGATGATTAAATAGTTTGACTAGTGAAATTTTACTGGATGTACTACTCTTCATTAAGTGCAGGTTAAATGTTATGGTAGTGGTGGGAAAAAGATCAAAGGATTTGCTGAGAAATGTTAGAGAAGATTATCAGAAGCTTATTGGAATTTGTTGTGTTCTTTTGTTCACTAATTGAGTATATCAGAGGATGGGTTGGGGGTGGGAGTTGTATGGGGTTTGCTTTTGGCATCCCTAGTAGATTTCATACCTATTGGCAAACTGCAATAATATTCCTGAGTACAGTTATCACTTAATTTCTAAGTTGCGATTTAACTTTACAGATAAGTAAGAAACAGGCTATGATCATTCCTCTGTCTAAACCTATCGTGATTTGAATTAAGGTATGTTTCTGGATCTTCGCTGTTCCAGAAACTGGTGATTATATTTTGAAATGTAACTTTGGCTCTGAATTCCAGATTATTTTCAGATGATATGCATTAGTAACCTATTTGCTGTTGCGTACACTGTTCGAGATACAATGTAAATGAGAAAAAGTAGAGAGTATGTGGCTAGCGCTCCCAGTTTCTTTAAGCAGTACAAGACTAGAATAATACAGAGATGATTAGGGAAGATTTTTGAATTGTCATATTTTGAAGTGACCAGCAAGTAACATTTAAATGGGACTGGAAATAAGAGGCACTCATATGAAAAGTAATTTCAGAGAAGTCATGTGCATGTCAGCACTACGGTAGTTTTTGTGGGCAAAATGTTTTGGTTCACCAGTCACTATGTCTCCCACCTGTTAATCTTATCTAGGTCAGGTGATGACATACGAGTTCTGAATTAGCTAGAATACAGCATCTGAAGTTTATTACCATTGTCATTGGGTGGTGGAACAGGCAATACTTCATCCACTATAAGGACTGCTGTTACAAAGTTAAGGTGTCAGGAAATATTGACAAAAAATTAAATGAACGGCCTGGATTTATCTTGCAGGGTAGTGACTTTTATTCACTATTAGGAAGATGTATTAAAAAAACCAAACAAACAAAAACAAAAAAAAAACCAACCCAAAATATTTAAAATCCCCATAACAATTTGCATTGGCTTATGTATAATCCAGAAAAAGAGGTTTGTTCTTACTCTACAATCCAGGGAACCTGAGGGAACGGAATGAAGCTGTGACGGGGGAGGTTTAGGTTGGATATCAGGAAAAGGTTCTTCACTGAGAGGGTGGCTGGGCCCTGGAACAGGCTCCCCAGGGAAGTGGTCACAGCACTGAGCTTGATTGAGTTCATATGGATAATGCTTTCAGTCATATGCTCTGATTTGGCTGGTCCTGTGTGGAGCCAGGAGTTGGACTCGATGGTCCTTACGGGTCCCTTCCAACTCAGGATATTCTATAATTCTAATCCATGCATTAAGGGGGTTGGAGGGAAGAGGAATGTTAGTCTTAAATACTGTCATCTCTGCACTGAAAAATAACCATTAATGAGTAGATTTAAGATCCTTGATGGAATGATGATTGCCAAGGCAGTAAAAGCCTGAGGGAAAGAAAGCTGCATATCGCTATGTATCAGGAAGAGCACTTGCAAGCTGTGGAGAGTGAACCCAAAATACCCCCAACAAAAAAAGCCTCATGGAAGAATGAATGCAGGAGTTGTAAGCATCTGCTGTATGATGCAGGCAAGGCAAATGGATTTATTCTAATTAAGCAGATAACCCTGTCCTTTAGAGGAATTAGATTAATTTTTTTTTTTACTTGGCACCTAGACATCTCTCTCTGCAAGTTTCTTCCCTCCATTAGTAGCACAAACCTTTGTTTTTTCTCTCTGTTCCACAGCTTGAGTTCTCTGAAGCCTTTCTTTGCTGCCTCCTCCCCAGCTGTTTTAGTCTCGTCAGGATTTACCTGCCTTTGTCTCCAAAATATGTGGCTTAATACTTTGTAATAGTATTAATTAATGATTGGGCAGGTTCTGTTTAGTTGGTTCTGAACTGTTGAAAATGCCTGTGTGTCCAACGGCAAAACTATTTTTCCATCAGCCATCCTCTACTATGCCATGGAAAATTGCTGTCACTACCTCACTAAGACAGGACAGCAAGTAACTGTAGACCACACTATTCTTTCCTTCAGTAATACAAAGCTATCTGTGGTTGTTAGGACTGTAGCCCTTAACTGGATTTAAACTTGAGACCTAATTTAGAAGAAAGGTGAAAAACGGAATGTCCTTAGAGCACACTTTGTTCAGGTCTGTCATGTCATGCCTGTCTTCTGAAATGTCTAAATGGTACCTCAGAGATGGATATGGTACCTTCTCACAAAATCCTTCACACTTCTAAGCTTGTCGTCTTGTGCCTGACCTGTTTTTATCCAACTTGTTTAGATAGCATAGTGATGATAGAGGAGGGTGTGTAACAGCTCCAGATCTTTACTTTGTATTTAATATATGTAATTTTTGAGGTAATTAGGAGAAAATAAAATAGGCAAATATTCCTACTGCAAGCCTGGATATATATGATTATATGTGGTTGTATCTTAATTCCCTTTTTTATTTTGTAGTTGGAAATTAAGCATAGTAGTTTTGTCTTTAAAAGTTGTTGGGTTTGGGGGGTTTTTTTAAAGACAAAAATGTAATTATTATTTTCTTTATGCAATTGTTTAGAATACTTACTTTTAAACACTGTCTTGAAATCATGCCCATAATGACTTTAAATGGGACGTAAATTTATTTTTAATCTTGTTTTCATTAACACAGCATTTCCTCAAGTCAGTAAAAGTCTTTGAGATGCAAATAAAAAGAAATTGCTTAATTTGCACTCACTAAGGATTACGTATTCTAAAGTAGCTATAAATTGTTTTTCATAAATGGGGAACATAAAGATGCTCTATAGGTGCAAAACTTAGTATGTGCAGAGAAATGAGGACAGAACTAAAATTCACAGACCTGAAAAGAGAGAAAATATGCATTAACAGCTACAGCATACATTGACTACCTGTTGTCTTGGAATTCCAGTGGAAATGTAGCTATCCTCAGTTGGTGTGGGTTTGCCTGAGAAAGGAACTGTGCCTGATCATCTTGAAGTTTTGTGAGTGTAGTTACTGTTGATATCGCAGGACTTTGGGTGTTGTATTTCCAGGCGCAGACCCTTACATCATCATAGGCCTTTTCTCACATTAGCTGTCTCTGGAGTCCAGCCATACCAGATTATTCGAGTGCCTCTTACATGTCAAGTGTGTGGTGCTTATTTCTCACAGTTACAACTGGATGTGGGGGCTTGTATTTCAGGTTTTGACATCCTTAAAAGTCATGCAGGAAAGCCAGGAATCCACATCTATCAAAGGATTGTTTTACAAAGCAGTTGTTTCTAGATAAGAAGTCTTAATTTGATGGGTGGGATGATACTTATCTCGTGTAACTTTAAGATTTGAGTCATTTCAGTCAAGGGAGATTCTCCTTCCTGCAGTGGCCCACCCAGCTCTCCCCAATGATACTGGTGTTGGTTTGGTCCGAAAAATTGTCAGGTGCTCAAGAAATTGAGCACCATGGTATTTAAATACCTTAGTTTACTACCCTGAATATCTTATATTGCTTTGATTAACTTATTTCCCATAAGTTGCAAATGTTGGTCTTTAGGGGGAAAAAAAAAACAAAAAACAAACCATAAATCTTTAAATGCAGCATAATTGACAGTGTTAGTTGGGTTCACGTTCCAACCTGGAAACAGAACTAATTCTGCAAGCAAAATGGAAGATGAGCTACAACACACATAAAACGCTTAAAGGAATGTACCATCAAACTTGTCCTATTGTGATTGAAATCCGAAAACCACATTAATTTTAAACATTCTTACAAAGAATTCAGATTTAATACTAGATCATTTAAATTTCAATATCTCAAATTTCGAGGCATTTGCTTCACTTTATCTGGCATGAACAAACATACTTAAGTTTTGGCTGCAATGGATTCCCAAGTCATTACTGAAGTAAGGTGAGGAGGAGATATGTGCTTTGTACAGATATTAATTAAATTTAATTATGCTATGCTTGCTGCTTCCCAACAACAATCTCTTCTCTGGTTGTTTTGTGTTTTTTTTTTTTTTTTTTTTTTTTTTTTTTTTTTTTTTATTTATTTTTTAAAAAAATTTAAATTTTTTTTTTTTTTTAAANAAAAATAATTGAAATCTGTATGTCTTATTTAATTAGTGATCAGCTACTTCTGTTAACCAAAACTGTACACATTATTAGAAATTCTGTTTGGCTACTTTAAAATGTCCTGTATAGTGAAGTTGAACTTGCCATTCCCCCTGTTCCCCAGTGGTGGATCTGGGCTGGTTTTGCTTCTGTCTACTCACTTACATCCTTGCTTTTGCAAAAGGTAAACAATTGCCCAAGTGTAGGTTCTTTTGCCTGTTGTTTTGACAGTGAACTGAGGACTCCACTGGCAATGCTGATTTGATTTTTAAATGTATGCTACTTGATTTGAATCTACCTAAGATAATTAATGCTGGAGTAATTGATATGAGGCTGGGAAATCATCCAGTTCTTGAAAGTTTAGTAACTTGGTATAATAGAAGCTTTGCCAGGGATATGCAGAGGGCCAGCTTTTAATATGCAAAGTGTGCTTTCAGCATAGCTGATTGAAAGAAAAAATATTTTGCAGGTAACAGCAAAACTCGAAGTCTCTGTATTGTTCCAGACATTTGAACTGTCTTCACTGCTCAAAATCTCAGCAAGCTTCCTTTAAAAAAACATCACGATGATAGTTTTCGGTGCTGCTGTTTAAAATCCTGTTATACAGTGAAATGAGCTTAAATGAGCTCCCCTTCTGCTGCTCTTCAGCTAAGCTGGTGCAACATCCAAAAAAGGCATTTGCGACTTGAGGAAAATGAGAGAAATAGCAGTTCTTCTGCCTTTATGTGGTAGAACTCTTTATCGTAGCTTAGGTGTTCTTTTGAGCAACATGTATGTCCTGCTAAGAAATTAAGGCACTTGATAGACATCTGCCCTGTGACCCTAGGGCAAGGAGGGCTGTCTTCATCTAGTTTTCAGAGTCTTTTATTTAGCTTCCTTCTGAAAGGATCCCCCTTTCATAAAGGAGGAATTGTTGTTTAATAAACAACATTTGAAATTCTATTACCAGTGTTACTTTTTCCTTACAAATATTAGACCTGTGCTCAGTAAAACTAGTTCTGTTAAAGGCTTGTCTATTCATCAATTTTAGTTCTACAGTGAAACCAATACTTAAATTATGTTACGCCACTGTAAGTGCTTCTATTCCTGTCACAGAGGGTACAGTTAAGAAATTGTTAAAACATTTTGTTGCAAAGTACCTTTCAATCATGCATACTGGAGAAAAATGCTGGTAATGCTTTTTTTT
>VXBL01001714.1:303858-373186 GCA_013400195.1 Aramus guarauna
TTTTTTACCCCCCTCATATTGTTTTTCCAGGTAGTTTTCGGGAATAGGAAGAAAATTTATAAAAACCGTGTCAGGTTACCAAGGAAACTAGGACATGAGAATTTAAAATGTAGGAGCTGGTTGAGAGAGTAAACTGCTTGGATCTTACTGAACAAGAATAATGCTTGCTTCCTGTTAAATTCCTGTAATATCTATTGTCAATAAATGAAGAAGAGAAATCAAGGACAAGCACGATGAAACTGGGAGAGCATATAATCCTTCAGCCAAAAGCACCTGCTGTTCCTTTCACAAATTTGACCGTCATGTCAGTAATAACTCTTAAAGCTTTCTCTTACACAGACTTTTGCATTAATAAAATTGTACTATTAAGTTTAATATAAACCTTTTCTGTTGTGCCTATCATTCAGCGGCCAGTGCAGTCTTTTGGACAGACAGCAAAAAGGTCAAAGGTACAGTAGACTTGTGTGCTGGCATGCTAAGGAAGCCCTTCATGCTTGATAAAGCTTTGTTACTTTGTGAAAAGTGCCTTTAGTTTTATTTTTTGGCATTCAAGCTTTGTTTTATTCTGTTGGATTTTTGTCTTGCCTAGTTGTCTGCTTTTGTGGTTTGCCTTTATAGTTTTGGTGGCTTTTTATTGTTATGGAGAGAAACACTTTCCCAAAGATTTTATTTCATTTTCCTTAGATGTGCTCTATTGTGCTGACAGTGCCTTCAAAAGCTGCAATTGCTCGGGTATTTTCATCCTAAAGGAAATTATTTATTCTATTGAAAATATTAAAAATGCTGTTTTCAGCCATTTTGTTTTACTTAAAATGAATGGGAAAAGAATGGCTTATGGTATATTTATATAATTTTTATAAGCCATAGTTTTTAATTTTACTTTCCTTTAGTCAAACACAAAGTTAAAGTTAGTTCGGAGCCTTGCTGTATGTGAAGAATATCCACCACCTCCCACAGCTGAAATATCACAGGACCTCCAGGTAAAAATCACGTTACTGAAGTTTCTGAAACAATTTGAAGTAACTTATTGTTCAAAAGTAAATCTTTTTGGTACTCTTGAAATATGCAGACACCATATGATTTGAAATTTTTTAATACAGCTTTAATAGAGTTAGCAATATCAGACAAAGAATTTGCTGCTTTGTGTTTCTGAACTGTAATGGTTGATATCTGGGGAACAAGAGAAGGGGTCTTAACTTTCTAGTGTTACAGAGCACTTGAGGCAGTCTTCAACTGCTTAAGTGCTGTCTGCCATCATTAGGACAGAAAAATGATGGTTAATATGCAGCATAACTTACCAGCTTTTTATATTTAGAAAATTTAAACAGTTGTAAGCTCTGGTGTCTTATCTGAATTCCTGCATATTAGTCATAACTGCTGATAGTTCTGTTAACACATGCTTGAGGTATGTCTGAAGACTAATCTATTAAGATGGTATAACACACTTAAAGAAGTTCTTAAATGCTGGACAAAATGTGTAAAAAATACTTTTGAGAATTTAAAACAAAATCTGGCTTTCCTGAATTTACCCTCATACAAGTCTATATTTGTAGAGCAAAATACTATTACTGGTTTCAGTTCTGTGTATGAATGAGGGGCATCCAAATGCCTTTTTTTTTTTTTTTTTTTTTTTCCCCTAACAAAACCAAAATGATCCTTAGTGGCTTACTCATAAAGCATGTTGACTGATTTTGCTGTTATTTGAAAGCTTCTAAACCATCTTTTTGTGAAAAGTCCCCCTTTTCTTAACAAGCAGAAGGAACACATGGAATGCCAGAGTGTGAGGGGGTTTTACTGGGGGAATGGTAAGTCAGTTTTGGGGAGGGAGGTTGAGAACTCACATAGGTATTTGTCAAGCTAATTAAAATCATGTAAGATCAAACCACAAAGTATCTAGGGTTTTTTTCCCTTGGGAAAACAGAAAAAAATCCTATTTTTTGTCGTCCTTCACTAATATGCTTCACAGTATTTGGAAGAATTGACTAGAGAAGTTTTGAAACTGGGCCTTCTAATTTGATGAAAATCTAAGTCTTAGATTAGTATAGGCTGCAGAGTAAGAGATTAAAAGAACAGAAAAGCTAATGCTATTTAGAATTTATTTTTAACCCTGTTATAATGTTTTGCATAAGACTAACAAATTTGACTGAGAGATCTGGTTCTAATCTTCATTGTTCAGTCTGAAGCAGTAGGGTTTAACTTTTTCAGTCACTCTAATTACAGGAAGAGAGGATCCTAATTTGATGGGCTGTTCATTCACAGTTTATTTCAAACATAAGAGACATTAGGATTTTAAAAGCCTCCAGCACTATACAACGCCATGTATTAATTCTTTAAAGTCAGACATGTGTAATAAGTGTTCTCTGCAGATGATATTTGTTACCATGTCATCTGCGAATCTGTCCTTAGCTGCGTACTGCAAGGTCCCTTTTAAAAGGAATTATTGCAGTAGCAAAAAAGGTGTAAAGGCCAGTTCTACAGAATGAATTGAATTGTGTGATAAATCTATGTTTGTATGAAAGGAATACCATAAAGCAGATCGTATATTAAGAACAAATGTGATTCTTCCATGTAGAGTAGAGAAAAGCATGTTGACGAGAAGAGTTAGGAGCTACAAGTTCTGATGGTGGAAGGCACATCCTATGGGGCACAGGTCTTCCATGACCCTCTGTAACAACTCAGGCAATTTCGTCACCCATTCTGCTTTCTTTCCCAAAGAATCTTTGGGAATGGCATGGAAGATTTCTTCTGTAAGCAGCAATAGGCTGCTGGCTGCCTAACTCACTGGTGTGAGTTTTGGGATAACTCTGTAGTCTTCCCTGTGACTGTTTCAGTCACCCCTTCCTCCACTAGTGTGTGTGTACAGCAGCTCTTAGCAAGGTAAATCTCCTAGGCACATGCAAGTGTAGAAGTCACTTAGCAAGTCACTGCTGGCTGCTTCTCAAAGGCTTTAATGAAAGAGCTGACAGACCTGCCAAATTGTCTCAAGCAGATCAATATATTTTTTAATACACTCGTTTATATTTTCTTGAGCAACTGTAACACGAAAAAAGATACTGTTCCTTACTGAGAAACCTAGGTAGGAGCTCACAAAATTTTTAAGCCTTATTTGTTAAAAAGTACTGGCAGCCTTTTACTAAGAGGTGCTATGAAACTACAAGCTTATCCATTTTTTGCAGGAAGAAGAATGTAACTGATTTATTTGATCTTTTATCATTGTGAATACACCAAGTCCTTATTCTCAGTTTCTTTTTTCTTTATTCTTTATTTACAGTGCTATCCTTTATCTAAATATTAGTTGCTGTGGTTATTCTAATTCTTTATGCACTAATATGAAATACGAACACTAGCAAAGGATGATCCATTTCAACTCTTTTTTTAAAGAAGGGCTGTTTTCATATGAATGACAGTTATTATGGGTAACAAGTAAATAAACCTTGAAAAGATGTAACTTTTTCCTCTTTAGCAAAATAAAACAATGGTGGAGGGAGACTACCAGGGTCTGTAATGCTAGTTTATACTCATTTGTGTAAATTCAGGTTTAGAGATTGCTGGTAAAAAGCCAGGTGAAGGACCCACAACATAGGGCTGTTATGTAATGTTCTGTAATGTTTCCTGACTCTTACCATTTTCTCAGGTGTTTTAAACTGGAGGAATGTAGCAGGTTTTGATGGCTGGGTGGGGGTGTGTTTACTTTTTATTTAGCTTTTTCTTGTTTAATCAGGATTTGGTGACAATTTCTTGTGCTATAATGAGGACTTCAGATAGGAGATCTGAGTTACAGCAAAGAGTTTATTAAATCAGTGTGCCATCAGAGACACACTACAAACAGGATGAGATTAAAAGAATTTTAGGAAATAGAAGTTAAAAGATTTTTTGGCAGCTTTCCAGTCAAGTAGGTCATATTTAATTAGATGCTACAGTTTTTATAGCATGAAATCACAAGAAAGTGCCCCTTTGGTACGCAGTTCTGTTGTATCACACTTTGAAGTAGAATTGGTGGTAGCAGAACTGGCTGTTCAGATGGCTATTCCTTTTTTAGCTCTCGTTGGGCAAAGAAGTATGAAAATGATTACTTGCTGAAATCCTTTGACGAAACTATTGCTGTATGCTTTTACTTTGGATGAGTTTAGAATATGCAGTCAATCAATCTTCTAGTGAAAGAAAATCAGACTATGAAAATCTCCTTAATGTACTGATAGTTTTGTAGAGTATTATTGTAAAATTAAGAATAACATTGGTGGATCCAAGTCAGAAATAATTTAAGACATAAACCATGTTTCTTTTCTTTTTCAAGTAACTTTTATGCAGCTACTAGGTGAACAGTAGGTATAATGCACTTTGTAGTGACAAATAAATTGCTGATGTGAGCTATATTCAGGTTTATGAGGCGAGGAATGGAAAGATTTGTTCTGGACTCCTTAAGGTTTGTAGCTAAGTGAATTCTCAAGATTAGGAAAGAATTATGCAAAAGAGTTCATTATTAGTGATTGATAATGCATTTTTATCAAATTTGGTTATAGATAATATCATAAAAGCTGAGAAATCTTCACACTTGTAATGCTGTTTTGCAGGGAGTTCATGAATTAGTAAGTTTAATTAGAACATTTAGTGTGGGGAAAAATCATAATGAAAGGGAGAGTTGATAAAACTATCAGCTAAACTTTTTGTCTCATTTGAAAAAGTTGTTACTCCAAAAATGCATAGTGAAACTAGTTCTTAACCATAACCTCTTTGGTATAGGGTTCCCATTGCCCAGCTCTGAAGGGACCAACGGAGATCGAGCAGTTTGGTGTCCTAGGGCAGGGAGGAGCGTCACTGCAGGTTGTGCAAGGATGTGTTTGTGTGTGAAACAGTCTTTAACC
This sequence comes from Aramus guarauna, assembly GCA_013400195.1. Taxonomy (NCBI): domain Eukaryota; kingdom Metazoa; phylum Chordata; class Aves; order Gruiformes; family Aramidae; genus Aramus; species Aramus guarauna. The sequence goes on from VXBL01001714.1 coordinate 308,721, forward strand.
TTGGAGAATCCTGACTATATTTCTCTGGCTAGCTTACATAAGTGAGATCAAGTCTGTGGATTGACACAAGGAGAAGCTTAGAGCAGGCTTGAAGGAAGAGTGAATGGGAAAGGGTTTGATGCAGGACAGAAGAGTGACAGGCAAGAATGGATGAGGGGCAGGTTCTTTGGGTTGGGAAGGATCAGGTGTCCTCGGGTGGGAGGAGTGACAGCATCAGCTCAGTTGGCATCTGGGGAGCAAGATAGAGTTCCAGATAAAAGGTGATGGGGGAGTCTTGCTCTTACAGGACTTTGCCACTCTTCCTTTTGGAGTCACTCAGACACACAGTGTCTCTATTTCCCCCTACCTCCTCTGGTTTTGCTGTCTGAAATGTGTTAGTCCTTCACTGAGGGTAAAAAGAGTAGAGAGACATGAAAAACAAATTACAATCTTCCACTATTTAGGGGACTGTTAATGTCACTATAATTTCAAAGGGAAACTCTTTTTTGCTGTATTCGGGAAACAGGTTTTATGATAGTTCACTACTTGTATAAAAACATGGCTTTTGAGATGATTACACACAAAGCTGCTCTGTCAAAATACACAGGAAGTTAAGAATCTAAGCCTTGATGACAGTAAGGTTTGCAAATTTTGCCTTGATATGTTGTACTGTAAACATTTCCCTTTTTCGTGGATCTGGGAATGCTGGTCTGTCTTAGATTGAAACATCTGTTTTGTTTTTATTTTCTTCTTGACATAAACCAAATTGAAACTTGAAACAAGCTTTTATAGTCAGGAACTGTGAAGAATGGGGGGGGAAGCATCGTGGATGATGCATTACTTAAATTTTATACAGCTTCTAAGTTTATAGATATGAAACACTGGAATATTTTCACATGTGTATCAAATAAGATACTTTAAATTCATTTTGAAATAGCATTCAGGGCCTGGATGTATGTGTAAATTCTAAAATGTGTATGATACTTTCTATGTCTTCTCTATAGTTTTTGGTTTGCTGGTAAATAATTTCATTTTGTGGTCACATAAAGTACATGTGGGTTCAGAAAGAATATGAAGGCAATTATTTTCCCTGTTAATTCTTTATTTTCCCTGTTAATTCTTTATTTTGTAGGTAATATAGTACAAAACAGTTCTCCTGCAGGTATTGTTTGAAATAATTTCCATGATGACTGATTTTTACTTTTGACAGGAGAAAATTCAGATCCATTTGTCACAGTCTTTTGAAAAAGAAGAAAAGCCTGCAAAAGATGAAACGGAAAAGGAAAAATCCAGTGATAAGCTGTCCAGAAAAATGTTATCAAGAGGTTTGCTATATGTCATTGTGCTTTTAAATGTAGATAAAAGATAGATAAAGAAGATTTAGAGAAAATGCAGTTTGCTTCCAGAACATCATAGTATAAACATTACTCTCATTTTTTAACAAATTAAGCAAATATATCAGACACCTTTGAGCTGGAGAAGGAACAGGTCTGAGAGGATACAGTGCTTTCGAGGCTTCCTCAAACACATGTACTCCAGCATATGCTTTTCCTTTCTTGTCTCTAACTATGCGGCTCAGCATAAAACAAATTGTGTTGCTTCAGTTGTGTGCAAGTGTTCTTTGGAAAACTGACTTTACGAGTCAGTACAAGTTGTTATTTTATTCCAGACTTCGTTGTTACAGGTTTTGTGAAACTTAAGTGAGAATGACAACTACCTTTGTACTTTTTCTTATCTTTATTCAGCAGAAGTCAGTGTTCTCGTTTGTTTGTTTATTTTATTTTTGATAGTATCTAGAATTTTTTTATAAATTTTGGAGCAAGGGTGGAACTATGGAAGTAAAAATGGGAAGTATTATTTTTTTCACTTCAATTTCCTGCATTCTGGATTGAAGATCTGTTCTATATGCTGAAATCTTTTGGGTTTTTTTAACCTGGAATAGAACTGCAAAATTAATGATGTAAGCCTGTCTTTGTCCAGATTTCCTAATGCCTCCTAAAGGTAGAAGACCTTATGCATTTAAGTTGGCAAATCATTGTACAGATTTTGCTTTAAATAAAGGATCCAGAATGTTTATCTAAACATCTTAGATCAGCCATCATGTAGGAAATGTCTTTAAAGCTAGAATTCTTACTGAGACAGGTAGCACTTGTCCGTCTTGTGTCCCTCAATTCCATTAGGCCTTCCTCATGTGGCATTTCTATGCATTGTGTCCCAGCTGGCAGACACATATTTATGAAATAAAAAGCACTGGAATGGAAAACTTAACTGCATTTGTAAATCTCAGTCTTTGAAATGATGCCTTAAAAAACTAGGGTATTCTTTCCAAGCTAACTTGCATTTTGTATATGCCCACCTTGTAAAATTAAAAGGAAAAAAAACCAACACCACCCCTAAAAAAAAAAAAAGCCTGACCAAACAAAAAAAAAACCCTAACACCACCAAAAAAACCCAGAAAACCAGTCAATGTGTTAGGTAATGATAAAGAGTTAAGAGCAAAGTAACAAAATGCCTAAGATAGAGGTAGCTGTTTTAAATTCACCTAATATCTCCTCTGGAGGTTAATTACTTCCCAATTTAGGATGTGCCAAAATAGAAAATGATGGAATTTAAGCATCAGTCTTCTAGTAATTATAGCTAAATTATTGCTCACTTGCAAATTAAGAAAATTAAATAATTATTCAATCTTAAAGTTGTTTTACCAAGCGTACCTTTTTTTGTTTGTTTTTTTTTCCTTCCCCAGAATCAAAAGTAATACCAAACCACAAAATGCACAGACTTGCTTGGTTTCATTTATACTCTCTTGTTAATGTATGGGCAGGATTGATAGCATAACAAGCTCTGCAGATAAAGGAACCCACTATCCTTCATCTTTAGGGAACTAGAGATTCCCTGTCCTCAGGTGGACTTGGATTTTCTCCAGGAAGAGTTTAGTTTTCATTTTTGAAGACTGGGCACTGGTCACGCGGTTTCCCACTATGCCAAAAGAGGCTGTTCTGCTGGCACTGTTGCTCTAATGAAAATGCCTGTGTAGATTCTGTCCCCACCAAATCCTACCTTGCTTTGTGCATGGTCCCCCTTCATTGCTAATAGAAGCTGATTTTCAATGGCTGCTCTCCGTACCGATCACAAAAAGACCTGGAACAGCTAGGACGTAGGTATAAGTTTGAGCTGTGCCTAACTGGAGACTAGGTTGATACGTAGAAGTTCTGGGAAGAAATCTAGTTCCAAAAATATTGTTAACACACCTCTAGCTTTTATATCTAAGACCTGGAACTCTGGAAGGTGCTTATGTAAGGGAAGATTTGGTGTTAAATCACTTCTTTCAGTGACAGATTTTAGAGAACAAAACGTAACTTTGTATATTTTCTTTCACTGAAACCAGAAAGAAGACAGAGGTTGTGAGACTTCTTTTTGAAAACTTCTCAACATTATGTTGTGAAAACAGAGTCCAACAGAACAAGGATTTTTAATAATATAAAATAACATTTGTGAAGGTTAAACTGTTACCTTCTGAATGACAGGATTTCTTTGGACAACGTCCAGTAATTCTGTAGATCAGCTGCTGGTCCACAGAAGTGCATACAATAGTGCAATGTAGTATATTGAGAAGTTGGGTGACTCAGGGTGATATACTGCTTCAAAATACATAGCAATTTGTTAATAGATGGGCAGTGTTACTTGAAGCTGTTGCTTCTGTATTACACTTGAATTAGGATGGAGGAGGTGGTGTTGGGTTTTCTGTTTTGTTTTGGGTTTTTTTTTGTTTTTTACTTGTGAGCCTTTTCCCTGGAAACTGGAAGTATTTAATTTTGGGAATAATGTGCCTAATAGTTATATAGTATTGATTCATAAATACTACGTTCAGCAATAACTAAAAAAACCCTAGTATTAATGTTTGTTCAAAGTGTAATATTGCTCTCTTCCCCTCTCCCCTTAGATTCCAGCCAAGAATACACAGATTCCACTGGTATAGATCTTCATGAATTTTTAGTAAATACATTAAAAAACAATCCCAGGTAAGCATCAGTAATGTCAACTTTCTGTTTTTCTTTCTTGTCATTGCCTGAGGTGTAACACCACCTGTTTGGTTTTTTTTTTTTATTTCCCATCCCCTTACATGTCTAACACTACATGTCAGCCTGTGCAACAAAATCTCATCCTAAATAACTATCTGAAGCACCAATCCACTGTAATTTGTGTGTTATATGAGCAGAGGTTCAGGACACTGAAATGGTTTAAAAGCTTTTCATGTTTAAGCAAGTAATGAGCCTGTGTGCAGTACTATCCCTGAAGGACCTCTTGTACTATGTCTCTAAAACTTGCACTCTTTTAGTGTGTGCTTGTTGGAGACTAAAATGCCTTCTCTCACTTTAATCAACCTTGCACTGAATTCATAGACAAAGGAACTTTTTTTTTTTAAAGCTGTACCATATAGCCATAGTTAGAGATACAGATCTTCGCTCTGCACATCAGAAACCAAATCTAATCCAAGTCCATCATTTGTTAGCAACAGAGTTGACACAGTTCTGTTGCTTTGAGGTTTGTGGTATGTTGCGGTCTGTGTTGTTTGTTCTTTTCCTCAGTGGGGTTTAATACCAGGTCTATGGCTATACATACAGGGCAAGAAATGAACTCGGTGGGATTGTGCTGCTGTCACAAAAGCTATTCCACTATGGTTTGTTATTCATTAATATTATAGTTATGATTTCCAATGTGATAATGTATTGGGATTCCATTTTATTGGCAAAAAATATAAAATTAACTATAATAAGGAGCCAACACCATTTTGTCCTATAAAGTAAAATTAGAAAGCACAGGCCTCTGCTAGACTGTTATGTTGTTCCAATTTGAAGTCATAAAGCATCCCAATGAAAATAAAAAGCTGTAGGTGCAGGTCTGCTGTGGGTTTCCACGCTCTATAAGTGGAAAGCTTGGTGCGCAAATTATGAGCTATGGGACAGTTAATTTCATCACGTTTAATGATTTATGGGAACTGGCATAAACATTTTTAAGACTTTTGTTTTATGCTGTTTCAGCTAATGTTCATTTCTCACCTTGAATTTTAGCTTTTTCATTTTCTTCTAATATCTCATCACACTGCAGTGTGTGTCAGCTGTTAACCACTTGCTTGTTGGTATGTTGTAGTAGTGCCTTCTATTATCAGTACTCTGTCACTTTGTGTCTCAATGATCCCATGATGTGCTTCACAATCCAGGGGCCAATTCAGGTCTCTGCAAATCTTATTACACGTGCTAGCCAACAGTAAACAACCTAGTCACTACTTTTCCTCCTTCTTGAGACTGTCTTCTTAATGACTGTACTTTCTGTTGAGTCTACTGGACAGAGATAACTTGGAGGATCTTTGTATTCTGATTTCTGAGATGAGAACAGAATATTTATTTAGGCAGGTTCAATTAAATATAGCTTACTGAAAAATGAATACTTTGTCCTAAAAACACTGCATTTGACACCTGGTGGTCCTGTTTACTGTCTGCCATCATCCCTTGATCACAGATCTTTGTGTATTCTTAAGATGAATACAGCTGCAGTTATTGGAGTGTCTCATATGTGAGTTGCTGTGTTTTTATTTTCAGGGACAGAATGATGCTGCTGAAATTAGAACAGGAAATTTTAGATTTCATTGGTAATAATGAGTAAGTACTGTATGTACTCTTATAGGAAAAAAGAATTCAAGAGTGTTCCTGTTTATTTAATAAAGCTACTATTCCTTTCTTCCAGAGCTCCAAGAAAAAAGTTTCCCCCAATGACATCTTACCATAGAATGCTGTTGCACAGGGTAGCTGCTTACTTTGGATTAGAGCACAACGTGGACCAGAGTGGGAAGTCAGTCATAGTAAATAAAACTAGCAATACAAGAATGTAAGTGTAAAAGCCTTGAAAAAACTTTTTGGCACAGAGATTTAACACCTGGGGTATATAATGCAATGACGCTGCATCTGTAGCAGCAGGGGTCTATCTGCTCATTGGGAACCATGCAGCAAGGAGAGGTAGTTGCAAGATCTTTACTGTTTGTGTTCCAACGCTGTATAATAACGTGACGTTTAGTGTTTAAACTTCTTTTTTGGGGAAAAAAAAAATGATGTTATCTGTAAATTAAGCACTTTTGTTGCTTTTCTCACAGAGATGTATTGCTAACTTTGTTTCCATGAAATACGAATTTATATCAACCCTTTATCTCTTTAAAGATTTACACCAGTAAAGTGTACAAAGTACATTCATTGTTTCTTTTGGAAAGCAGAACCAGCCCTTAACTTAGAACAGGATCACTTCTGTTTTGGTGAATGGAGGGGACAAGGCTTGCACAACTTTGGCTTTCATACTGTAAAAATCCACTGGGAAAATTCAGGCATTGCAGTCTTTTGTTGGAATAATGTTGCTTGCAGATCTCACATGGCCTTACAAAATAAACATAGCAGGGAAGTGTCAGCCATGTTAATGAGTCACGGCATGCTGCTTTACTGTGAGGGCTGGGGAGGTTTTGGAGAAACCACTAGGCAAATCCATATTATAAAAAAGGAGCACTGGGGTCATAGCAACTCCAAACCTCATGCGTAGTTGATGTTTTTATTCAAAGGACCCAGCTGTTCTCTCTGTCCTCTGCACTTGCTCTGTCTCCTCATTTTCCTCTCAGAAAGACAAAGGACTGATGTGTTGGTATGCTTATGCCACCTAGCTTCTAGTTTCAACTTAAAGCATTTGCCTGACACCATTTTTGGTTGGGTTTGGTTTGGTTTTTTTAGTACTCCATGATTGGAACACGAAAATAGGAGTTTACAGTTCCTGCATCCTAATCCCAGTCTCTGTGTACACTCTCCATAGCTCTGGGAGGGGAAAAAAAAAATCTAATGATCCACCCTAATTTTAGAGTCAGTAGAACTGAAATAATATACCACACTGAAATTTCACTTAAGTAAACAGTTTCCTCCTCAAAAGTTTCTAGAAAAATATATAGAGTCTAAATATATGTGGAATAACTTACTTATTCATGTATGTGGTTTTGCTTTGGCTATACATTCTCGATCTAAATTGACTTATAAAGGCATACGTTTCAAATCTGCCTTTGCATCTGTCAGCATCTCTAGACTGAAGCTTCAGTCTAGCACTTCAAGTGTGGAATAAGAACTATTAAAAGATGATTTCTTCATTTGTATGCATTTTTTTCATAGACTGTATTTAAATAGCATATGGCCTCTGGAAGCCCCCTATAGGTGTAGTCACTAATTAGCAGGCATTTCATCTAACCTGCAGACATTACGATTCTTAATGTTTTCAGTATTCTTATTTTAAATCACTTTGGATATAAAATAAGAATTTAGAAAGAAAACCTTGGAGATCTGCTCCATGTTGAATAAAACCAAACTTACCTTTTCCTCATAGGCAGATTCCCGGCTCCATCGCCGATCAGTGATGTTACTGACATCAACAACCCAGTGCATACTGGGACGTCTCAGTGGAGTGGGAAGTTGGTGATTGCAGGGCAGTAAATTCAGGGACCTTTAAAAGAAAGAGGTAAGACAGTCTAAAGGTTCTCTGAAATGCCTGCTAATTATGTTTGGGCATCCAGTAACCAATAGTTAGGCTTGGCTGTTTTATAGAGAAAGATCTCCTGACTCTATACACATGTCCTGGGTAATGAATAAAGAAACAGAAGTAGAGAAGAGTATACATATATTTTGTCTTTTATGAGACAAATATTTCCTGATTTTCTGAGAAATTCTCTTATGATACTAGTAGTTTTATTGTCTAGGTACTTGGTTTCTATTTTTAATAACAAGAACTTGCAAAGTATCTCATTTTCATTCACAAAACTATATATATATATATAATCTGTCAATTTGTTCATCCTCTCACAGTGATCTTGTGGAGCTCTTGCTTGCCTGCATTGTACTGTTCTTCTCTTGCTTATTTCTACATAGTTTTGGTTTAGAAGTTTGTAAGTTTCGATGCTTTCTCCTCTATCTTCTTATCTTCTGTTTTCCCTTGAAATGAATTCTGAGGTATTACAGCTCTAGCAGAAAGCACCTATCTTCACTTCCACGCATGCCCAATGTCCCTTGCATGGTACCAGTCTGGATTCAAGAGCACTTCTGATTCCCCAAGGGCATGTGGTTTACTTGCCACCTTAATTGGAAATTGAAGCAAAAGCTTTGAAGGAGGAAGAGATTTTAAAAGCAGGTTTGTTATGCCTCAGGAACAGGACTTGTCAGGGGTACACATCTTACGTCTTCGGTACCTTTTCCATTGCCTGGACAATGAAAATCTGTCACTTCGGTTATATGTATATATTAAATATATTTAACGTTAATCTCGGATATATTTCAGTTTTTTCCACTGTCTATAGTATATGTTTACAAAACCATAAATCTTGTCTTTCTAACAACTTTTCATAGACCTGACCAAAAGTTTTGTGAGCATATAAAGGATGAGAAGAGTGATGATTTCCAGAAGCGGTATATCCTTAAAAGAGATAACTCTAGTTTAGACAAAGATGATAACCAGGTAAATACATACGGATTATTTCCTTCCACTTGCTGTATTTAATTGTGTATTTATACTATTTTCCTGTAGAAGTTGACACTGTATCACTTAATTTAGATGAGAATACGATTAAAAGATGACAGAAGAAGTAAATCCATAGAAGAACGTGAAGAAGAATATCAGAGAGCTAGAGAAAGAATATTTGCACAAGATGTATGTATCAAAGAAAATCTTACGGTGTTTTGTATGAATACTTCACACGCATGCGCATGTGGGTTTTGTTAAAAGATACTTCTTTCCAGAAACTTTCTGTATCTGATGGGGACTGAGTAGATAGGAGTTGTTAGTGTGGCCTGGGTGTTGAAATTTCTGAGAAAATTTCTGTTTTCTCTAATCACCACTGTACGAAACTCAAGCAACCTTCAAGAATTATTTTGGTGCATTATCTAGCATTACATATTTCAAATTCAGCAAGGGGCAAAATAATGCATTAAGTTACGGAGTTTTGGTACTGCAATTATTTCAGTTGTTACTCAGAGCAATAATTATTTAAAAGAACAAACGAAACCAAAACGCTGTTTTTTTCTCACTTGCATGTATGTCAAACACATCTTGTGACTAGCCACAGTAAAATTATTTTAATTCCTATATGTGAAATTTCAGTCAGAAATGTAGAAATCTAGTCTTGACCGGAGTTATCAAGCAGGACAACATTGTAAACTATAATTCAATCACAAGTATATATTTAGTTATATTGAGTAAAACAGAACAAATATGTTTTCAAAAATACGCATTACTTCTAATAATGCAGTTTTTCTGACATTCATCTGTAGCTCTCACACATCCAAACCCAGATTCTTGTTCTGAAAAAAGAGAAATGGGCTCTGAGATACTAATTTGCTATATCCAAATATTTTCCAAAAGCTTGCTTTTTTTTTTTTTTTTTTTATTCACCTTAGTTACGAACAAAAAGAATGGTCTTTTGGATATAAAATTAGCTTTTGCATACTCACATACCATGTATTGTACCCTTAGAAGCTTTGTACTAAACGTTAGAAGTCACAGTCAAGGACAATGTAATTGAAGTTAATAATAGCCTTTTTGATTGTATATTCTGTCTGCTTTTTACCATATGTACTTGTACCCAAAGAATTCAGTACAATTACTGCAGTAGCCAGCATCATCATCTTCACACTCTCAAGTGGAAGACAAGGCAACTCAGGTGGTGTAACAGACTTGTGAAGTCACGCATCAGCTGGAAGTTACATAAGGCAGAGAAGGCCCAATAGAAGAACTGTAACTTCAGAAAAGATATATAAACAAAATGGTCAGCGTTGTAACTATTGCTAACTTTTCTTTCCTGCAGATGGGCCTTTTTATATTGCCTTCTTTTTCCCATAACATGGAAATTATCCACCAAAGATGTTCAGTTTTCAGGCAGCTTAATATAAAGAGATGCTGTAAAACTCCATGTATAGTACAAAAGACTCCAAATTGCAGCATGTTGTGTCACTGTGCTATAGTAGGGTTTCTAGATGCCATTCATATTAATTTCTACACTTCTTTGCCCCTCAGTCCCTGTGTTCCCAAGAGAATTATTTCACTGATAAAAGGTAAGAAAATTTGCAGTTTAATTCTGTTTCATTTTCCTATTTTCTTAATAAATATTAAGCTATCTTATTAAAATGTCAACAGAATCCAGGAGGAAGAAACTAATAGTACACAACAAAGACGACAGATACTTAGGTATTTGATGCTTTCTTTAAAAAAAAATAAAACCCTAAAGTATTCTGCATGCATTTCACCTTTTTCTTTTCTTTCTTTTTTTTTTTTGTTTTCTCTTATTTTGCAATTGATGCTTATGCTAAAAGTTTAGTTTATAACTTACAGAATCAATAAGGAAACATCAGGGAGATCAGCCAACAGCCATCAGAGCAGTACTGACAATGAGCTGAAGTATTGTGAACCCCGTCCCTGGAGCAGCACCGACTCTGATAGCTCCATCCGCAATCTGAAGCCAGCTGTAACGAAAGCCAGCAGCTTCAGTGGGATATCAGTTCTGACAAGAGGAGATAGCTCTGGAAGCAGCAAAAGCACAGGCAGGCTGTCTAAGACAGGTATAATAAAATCTGTACAAATACATAGTTACGTAGCGGGGAAGTACCTGATGGTTTGATACTCGATGCGTGTCGCAGATGTGTACGTACGTAGGGGCCTCAGTCTCGTAGGTGCTCTGTGCATGCAACTCCCTCTGGATACAGTGGGTGCTGCATACGGAGAGTGACTACAGACCTAGCCCAGTAGTGCCTAACTGCCTTGGAGAGCTAGAATTCAGGTAACACATTAATTGAAGACTTGTATGAATTTGGAAGTAGTATTTTAAAGTGCATTATGGATGGCTTGAAGCTAAATGCATTTCATATTTGGAAGCATTTATCAACATAAGTACTTTGTTCAAAAGAAAAATTTAGAGTTCGACTCTTTAGTTTCAGTGTGGCAAAGCTGTATTGTGCAGTCTTGGGAAACTGTGCACTGCTGTCCTACTAGCTAGGAAAAACCAGCATTAAAGCCTAGGAATTGTTAATTTTTGTTGTGTTATCTTCCAGTGCCAATGTTAAATTTAAATGAATATGGCTAAAAAGCATACTTAATTTTTAGATTGCTGAAAAATCAGATCAGTGGAACAAAGCGTACTGTTTAAGATTCAGGAATGTTGGGGGAAATACTCATTTGATGAGTCTGGGTTTCAAAAGTCTGCTAACTTGTAATTAATGTCAAAATAAAATCTCAGAAAATGCAGATATAAATATTCTGTGGGTCAAAAAAGAAATTTAGTAAATACTTGTATTCCAAATGCCAGCGTAATTTGATCCAATAGATAATCCTGGTTGTGGAGCATTTTGAGGCTTGTAACGCATGGGTGGATTATGGATGTGCTATTTCAGAATTTGAAGTAGAACTGTAGAAAAGCAGAATATTATTACTTGCCTGTATTATGCTTGGCTTTGATCTTATTGATAAAACTTGTTTCTAATGAGGATATGTTTAAATTTTTTGCTTTCCCTTAAACCACCACTACCTTATAGGTGTATCATCTCACTTTTATGTCTTAATGCAGTAAACCAGTTACAAATTCTGTTTGTTGTATAAAAGAAATACATTCCAAGGTACTTCTGCATATTCTGTAAAGTCGTGCCATCATGTTGAGTTATTTTGTTCAGCATTGTAGTAGTGCTATTTGGCACAGCTTGAAAAGAAACTCCAACCTGACAATAGTGTATATATAAAATACATTCTTAGAAACCTTTGTTTTCTAAATTGCTAGAACATAAATGGATTCTTAAAAACGATTTTGGCATTCTGAGAGTTAGGCATTCTGAACTTTGAATGTTACATTGATGGTTGTTGCTTCACTTGCAGTTACAGGTTGTGGTGATTTTGCATGTTTTGAGATTGGTTTTGTTTGTTCATTTTGATCAAGAATGTAATCGGCTTTAATTATGATGGCTTCAGCCTAATTTCTCTACATAATCTAGAAGAGGATACACTTGCAAACAAATCTTAATCAGAGTAACTTTGGTCAGTTAAAGATTGCTTTACAGAGCTGGGATTTGCTATTTTGCCCAGTTTACAATTAATAGCTTTGTATTTCTCTTCATCTAGCAATGAAAAAGATTAATAGCAACAGCAAATGATTCAAGCTATACTATCTTTTGATATACACAAGTGAAAGGGTTACAATTAGAAATTTTTATGAAGGACTGCAAAGTAACTTCAAACAGTAGATAAATTTTGTCACAGCCCTTCCTGAGTCTTGCTTTCTCTTCTAGATTGTATAGGGGCTGCTAATGAAGACGTCTTAAGTTTAAACAACTGTATTCTGTTTCAAAGTACTGCAAGTATAGCAAAGACTTAATAAACAATATGATAAACTGTATACCTAGACATCTAGGTATACAGTGATCTAGGAACAGTGCAGTTCTACAGACCTCACCATTTTGGACTTTTGGAATATTGCTTTTAGCTGCATGCCTTGGCTCTCAGAAAGCTTAGGGTCTGGTTCTCCACTGCCTTGCAATGTTTATAGTCATGCATATCTGTACAATGATTATTGCTTTCCATCAGCTATTTCATACTTCTTTTGAACTTTGAATTGTTGCATAAAACTAGGCTAAAGCTACCATATTACCATAATTTTTTCAGCTGTATTCTTGAATTCAGTCTGAAAATTGTCAGAGGAGGGAAGTAGTAGTTTTGGGGTTTTTAGTATTCTGCAATTTGTCCAGCAGGTGAGTCAGAGAAGACCTCTGGCATCTAGCAGTGAAAAGAAAATGGTCATTGCTTGCATGCAGGCTGTGTCTCCAGAGCATGTGAATTTAGCTAATGTATCTGAAGGGACATTGGGCCCGCTGCATCTGTGTTACCCCACGGCCTGCACACGTGCAATAGTTGTAGGCTGTGTGTTCATCGCTTTGGTGAATCCAGTTGATAGATGTGCATGCATCATTTTGGAATAAGTGAACAATGACTTAAATGAATTGCAGATGAATATGTATATGCATATGTACAGGCATGTATTTTTCTGTCCAGAAAATCAGACCTAGATATGAAAGCCTCACTTTACAGTGCAAAGCAGTGCTGAATTGACCCTTGGTTCACAGAAGGAATCTTGTAATGGTATTCTAGGGGAGATGAAGGGGGAGTTCATTGAAAAGGCCACTCTTAATAATGTACTTAAACGCTGAGCTTTAAGGGTAAGCATTTACAAGTATATATTTTTAAGTGAGCATGATGTTTCTGTCTCTAGGTAAAAACAATTTCTCATTACTCCTTTCCTAGGTTCAGAGTCTTCTAGTAGTGTAGGGTCATCCACGGGTTCTCTTTCTCACACCCAGCAGCCTCTTCCAGTGCCAGCTCTAAGCCAGCCTTCTCATGGCACGCCTGCCGTCTATCCAACTGTCAGCACTAGTAACTCTCTTTCCTTTGATGGTGGCATAAGCGGGCAAGTGGCACCTCCTAGCACTAGCTTCTTTTTGCTTCCCTTGGAAGCGGCAGGCATACCACCTGGCAGTGTTCTGATCAACCCTCAAACAGGTTGGTACACGCTTGTGGATGTTTGTGTTACAATTGAGAACTTGGAGAAAAATGCACGTGTGTTTACATAAGGCTGAATGTCAGTATTGTCCTTTCTTTTTCTCCTTTTTTTTTTTTCTGTGGTTTGTGTTTGTTCAGTGCACTTAATTTAAAAAGAAAGCATGACTTAGGATCAAAGGAATAAGGAAAACTCACTGTTTTTTTCTCTAGTAGATTTTTAATTTATATGTTAAATTTTCATGAGTGACTTGCACAAAATAAGAAAATCCTGTGATATCTTATCCAGAACACAGAATAACTTAAATTAATTGTTTCGGGTTTTTTTCTGGAGAGGGAAAAGTCATTCCCAGTGCTACTATAAAACAGTTTCCATGAGGTGAGAGAAGCCTGAAGAAGTATTCATATTGACTTGAAAGAATTTGTCATCCTTCATGTTGTTTGTCACAACATACTCTTGTGTCTCTTATGCTCATGACACTGACTTAATGCAAGTGAAAGAAATAAGCATGAGATTACATGCTATTTCTAAATGTCTGTTTGCCAGTTAAAAACAGGATTAAATCAATGTTGGCATGATTGGCCAATACTCATATTTTTAGTAGGTAGTGGGAAATTTATACTTCATGAAGTAGATGCAAGGAGATGTGTGGATTAAATGACTAGTTAGCATTCTCTGAACAAACTTCTACTTTGTTGTAGAAGTTAAGAAATCCTGAAAAAATTAATTTACCTTTTATATAACACATTGTAATCTTTGGAAAATTACTGTATTTTAATTTTAGTTTAAAGATTTGTTGTCCTTGTAGAAAAGAAAATACTTCAGACTGTATTTCCCATCATTCTGTAGGTGAACTTTATTATATTTGAATATAACTGCATGTGATGTTTTAAGCTAAATTTTTATCATTGGGGTTGTTAAAATGATCGGTTATTAAATTATTTCTATAACTGAAAGGTTTAACATTGAAGTAGATAATTTATCTTTTTCCTTAATATAAATCAATTGCAGTTGTATACCAAATTTGAGAATTTTTTTCATTAATGATTCTGCATATTGATATGCTGCCTAAGGTTTCTCGTAAATGCCAGCCCTGCTGAAAAAATTAGTTACAAATGACTAGCTGTAGCATCTAATTGTCATAGATAGCTGCTGGATGTGGAGCAGGATGTATTTGCCAACGTAGATCTAGGTTCTGGACAATAGCACTATTGACTTCGGTTTTCTAGTTCTACTGTGATAATTGTGCATCTTCTACATGAATTTTCCATTGTCTGTTGACCATCTGAATACAAATATGATTAGTGAACAAGTTTTGCTAGAAAAATAAGTGGGTTTAGTGTTTGTATACACTAGAATACTTTGTAGTCTACATGAAATACGAAGACTGGCTATCATTTTTCATATTACGAGTTTATAGCATGACCATAGTACAATCTTCAGAGTTGCTGTACAGCAAAACAGATATTGCAGGCACTGAAACGATACCATCAGCTTGACAGTGGTTTCATGTAAAACATGATACAGTTTTGTCATTTGAAAAATAGCATGTTTTGAGTCATCTTCATTTCAGTTACGTGCTTGTCAATATTTTTTGCATGTGATTAGTGTCACTTTCTTCCTCCTGTACTGTTGGTCATTTTCCCTGTTATGTTGATGGGACTTCCACAACCAACAGGGAAGGGCAGAGAGACAAGTGGGATTGTGAAAGTCTTTCATCAGAAAGCATCTTGTACTTGCACCCCCTCAGAAAAGGCAGCAGAATTGTAGATTTGAGTCTATTTGATATTCATTAAAATTAGCTTGATTTTCAAATTTTGATTATTCCTACATTGTATCAATTTTAATGTAATTTAATGCAACTTAAACTAGTCATTAATAGTCTTTAATAACAGAAGATTATGTTAATATCTAATGAGTGTCTAATAGAAGATAAAGTACACTTCCAGAACAAGGAAATATCTAGGTTCAGATAAACTTTTGACTTACAATGTACTCGGCTGATCATATTCTGTAACTGTTCATCTGGCTTTATTGTTCCAAATGACAGTCAGACCTCAAAAAAACATGCATTAGTTTCTCAGCATTTCTGACAGAGGATCTCATGACCTTAGGTCAACAGTCGTTCTTCTCAGTTCTTATTTAGCCACTGTAGGAAACAAGCTACTGTGATTACCAGAAAAGGAAATAAGAAAATCGGACTCCTTGTTTATGTGAACATTCCCAATTCTTGAGCATTAAAGAGAAATCCATTAAGCTAAATTGAATATAGCTTGTTCACCTGCAGTCCACCTGCATAATATGTAGCTTATTTTTGCAAGTCCGTTCATGTTTCATGTCTGTCGCTTGCATTAATCGCCTCAGTCCTCTCTTCAGTTACTTCTACACTCTTATGTTGGCCAGTTGTGTTTAAATCAAGGCCAAGTTGGATGGGGCTTTGAGCAGCCTGGTCTACAGGAGGATGTCCCTGACCATGGCAGGGGGGTTGGAACTAGATGATCTTTAAAGGTCCATTCCAACCCAGGCCATTCTAGGATTCTATGAAATATGATGGGACAAAGAAGTCTGAAAGAGCATTAGTCTCTTTTTGACAGGACCCTGGCTAGGGTGCAAAGGCTTTAAGTCTCCGTTTATACCTTTTGGGAAAGAATCTCAGACAAGAAAATATTTATATTGGAAGAGAGAAAAATTCACATCGATATTTGGTCTGTAAGCATCAAACTAAGCCAATGCAAGGCACATGTCATTAAGCAGCTAGACACAGGTCATTGCTAGCTAATCGTTGTTCCTTTGATTTGTTTTGTTTTTTCCAACCCAGGCACCAAAATAAATCATTGTTTGTTTATAATTTACTTTTAAGTAGTTTATTATTTAATTGTTTTTCATTAGTCCACTGCTGTAATATTGAACTTGCAAATTATTAAATAGGAGAATAATAATACATTATTTAATTTGAAAGCTGAAAGCCAATTCATCTATGAATAGGGGAAGAGAGTCTTTTAATAGTAATCTTATTAGCAGTTATGAGAATAGCGTTGCAGCTATTGTTTTATAAATATATTTTTAAAATATTTGCCTTTAAGCTCTCCTGTGTTCTGGTGGTGTTCAAACTGATTAAAGGAGATTCATTTAATGGCCTTTTAAAAGGTCCTTAAACCAGTATTTTCAGTAGGGTTTTTCTTTGTTACTCCTGCCCTTTTCAATCTACTTTATTAAAAATGAGTTGTCAAGAAATGCAGGATACAGCAAATATTTATCTCTGTTCACTAAGTAAAGACTAGGATTTTTTTGTTTACCTTAAGTGTTTTCGTTTTTTAACTGCATGTAGTTTGTTGAATGAGGCCTGCTTAGTCATTGCTATCATAAATGTAGTTGTGGGGATTTGGCATAAATCTGTCATGTAAACCAGTATGACTCTGCTTATTTTCAAATTTTATTATTTTATTCATTTTGTTGACTGTAAATACACTTGTCTTTATTTTCTCCAAACTTAGATGATGCAGCTGGCTGTCATTTGGTTGTGTTTTGTTCTCTTTCAACTTTCCAGGTCAGCCATTCCTTAATCCAGATGGCACTCCAGTTGTGTACAATCCTCCTATGCCTCAGCAACCTGTTAGGACCCAAGTGCCTGGACCTCCGCAACAGCCACCTCTTCCCGCACCACCTCAGCAACAGCCAGCGGCTAATCACATCCTCTCACAGGTGCACATGTCAAATACATGATGCTTGTATTGATGACAAATACTGTCAGATTGCTGCCTGATAATAAGGGATCATCAGTAGGTTTGTTCTGTTGAAGCATAGGTTAAGAAATAATAGCTACACAGGTATGGGTAACTAGACTTTCCCCACCACAGTCCTCAGAACTAACAGTTCTGCTAATAACTGAACATGGTAGGCAGCCTTTTCTTAGAAATATAGAAGATATTAAAATATGAAAAATGTTACGGTATAAAGAACACACCAAGCCTAGATTGCTCTGGAAAAGAGGCTCTGCCTTCATCCTTAGTCACACTGTGTGGTTACCCCCGGCATTAACAGTCATATATTCAGCCATCTGGGAAAGAGAGATAATCCAACTGAAATCTTTGTCTCCTTGTCTTAAGGTTATTTTTCAGCCAGATGAATTCTTGGGCTGCGCTGCACAAGCAGTACGCATGGCACAATAGTAGCAGCTTAGGACTGGTAGAGTGTGAACGCCCCTTTAGTTGCACTTTGGCTTACCCTGCTTACAAAACTGCACAGTGAAGTACAGGATATACTTTATCCTTGTCTCGTACAAGAGGAAGTTAGTAAAATAGGCCAGATAAAAGATAACCTCAGCTGTTGAAGAAGAAGAGAAAAGCAATGAGTGTGTATAGGCAGGAGAAGGGAGGATTCTTCCTCTTTACACAGCAGCTGTTTCAGGCACCAAGTTACTGGCTATAGTGTCCTGTGGTATTTTCAGTTTGTCCTCAAATTTTATAAGAGTTATTTATAGAACTTCATCTAAACATTTATCTTTGTTCATTTTCCCTGTTTAAATTTTCTGTTCAGGATACCTGCGTTTGCCACAGTAGAGATTGTCTGTTTTGGAAAAGGCTCACTTGTAGTCTTTCTCCCTGTCTAGTTTACCGAAGTGTGTATGTGATATTCTCCTACTTCTATGATTGCCATTTCAATGGATACTGGAGTTGAACCCGCCCAAAATATTATCACCAGTGACACCTCTCTGATGTTCAAATAGCCATAATCTAGAGAAAACACTTTAATATTGTTGAATAAGTGAAAGTAATATGTTTTAATCTGTGGTTAGTAGTAAATTAATTCTGTCTTTAGAAACTTTGAAACAACTTGTATTTACAATGCACCTGTGGTTTTTATAATTTCAGAAAAATCTCTAAAAGAAACAGTAAATGTTAAATAGAAGCAATTTCCTGACATAGCTAATAGAATGCATAACAATTAAAGCAAATGTATTTCTGCTGGGAGATTGAGCTATTGAAAATTACTTCTGTTTTAATTCTATGCAGTCTTGAGCTTAAAAAAAAAGTTTCTGTTCCCTTTCTGGTAACGGAGCGTAGTTGCTTCTTCTATTACAGAAGACTTTGGCTTTGTTATCACTCCTCTTACTCTGATGTTAACCATGTTTATAAACCTGTTATTTCTTCAGCCTATGCGGTCTCTGCAGCCTCCTTCCCAGCCTGTTCAGTACTCTGCAGTCTCTTATCCGCCCCCGCTCCTGCCAGTCTCCTCTACACAGCAATATTCTGTGGTATTAAATCTCTTCATCTCCTCTCTGCATGGGTTAATCTTTAGTGGATGCTGACCTTTTGCATGGTCATTTGTAAGTGCTGTGTGGTACAGTGTCATGACTGGCTAGCTTTTCAGTCGCGGTAAAATATTACCTGAGGGGGGGAAATGGTTCCTGAGATCTTAATGTGTTTATTTCAAGTGCAACAGAAATGTAATACAATTAAGACTATATCTACATATCTCTATATTTAGATATATATTATTTCCTTTGTAAAAGGAACAGCTTTTCAATGCTATTGTTTTGTTAGCCAGTCAGTACCTTGCTATGTCTCTGGATTAACCACTTTCCATCCTTTCTTCTTGTTTCTTTGTCTGCTCTTCTGCTGAACTGTAATACCTTTTGAGAGATTAGCTGTTCTGGTTGTTTGAGGTTACCTTTTTCTAGCCTCTTTGCCAGAACTCTTAACACTCCCACTTCACTAGCATCCCTTGTTTAATAAATAGAAGCTGGAAATGAAATAGCTCAGGTTTTTGTGTTTAAAACAAAACAAACAAAAACCCCCCACACAAATTGAAACTGAAACCTAGTAAAGGAGAAGAGTTATCCAAGGTAGAATCTGAACTAGAGTCCAGGTCAAAAATTGAGGCTTCCCAACTTCCCGTACTGCTCTGATACTCTGATGAATACATGTTTGTGTTGGGTTTACGTGGCAAGGTTTTGGTAGCAGGGGGGCTGCAAGGGTGGCTTCTGTGAGAAGAGACGAGGAGCTGCCCTTGTGTTTGATAGAGCCAATTTCAGGCACCTCAAAGACTGACCCTGCACTGCTCAAAGCTGAGTCAGTCATTGACACTGGTGGTGTCTCTGTGATATAACGTATTTGAGAAAGGGTAAAAAAAACACTGTGCAGTGCCTGTGAGGGAGAGGAGTGAGAAACAACTCTGCAGACACCAAGGCTAGAAGAAGGAAAGGGAGGAGGTGCTCCAGGTGGTGGAGCAGATATCCACCTGCAGCCTGTGTAGGATCGCACTCCAGAGCAGGTAGGGATGGCCTGAAGGAAGCTGTAGCCCGTGGAGGGACAGCAGCAAGCTCCTGGCAGGAGCAGTGGCCCATGGAGAGGAACCCAGGCAGGAGCAGGTTTGCTGGCAGGACCTATGACCCCATGGGGGACCCACACTGGAGCAGCCTGTTCCTGAAGGAGTGCACCCTGTGGACGGAGCAGGGAAGAAAGAGTGCAAGGAGGAAGGAGCAGCAGAGATGAAGTTTTATGAACCAATCATCAACCCCCATTCCCAGTCCCCCTGTGCTGCTGGAGGGGAGGAGGTAGAAGAGTTGGGGTGAAGTTGAGCCTGGGAAGAAGCAGTGGGGATAGGGGGAAGCTGCTTTTAGTTTTGTTTTTATTTCTCACTATCCTACTCTGTTAATTGCAAAAAAATAAATTAATCTTCCCCAAGTCGAGTCTGTTTTGCCCATGATGGTAGTTGGTGAGCAATCTCCCTGTCCCTTTCTTCACGCATGAACTTGTCATCTTATTTTCTCCCCATGTATTGCTAAAGGTGGGAGAGTGATACAATAGCTTTGTGGGCACCTGACAGCCAGCCAAGGGTAACCCACCACATTCTTAAACAATAGCTAGTTTAGTACATATTCAGAAGTTTTATTTTGTTATTATTTTTAACATTAATCAGAAATGCCTTCTAAAAATAGACACAGATTTATTTGAATTCAATAGCCTGCATATAATTAAAACTATATTGTAACCATTATCTGTATTTTAGGCATACAATTCTAAAAGAAATTGCGATTCATGGAGGGTGTTTTTTTTATTAGCAATGTTGTTTCTCATGTTATTCCAGAGTTTGCATGCATGTGGGCTTCAGCCAGTATAACATACCTCCTTAGTAATGAAAAGAGAATGGTTCATTAACCAATGTGAGCTTCCTTTGTGAGTTTAGCATATGACTAAAGTGCTCTTAGTAGCAGCTAGCTCAGGTGTCTCTGGTGTAATTCACAATCATTGTTAGGCCTCTAGTTTTAAAGCAGAGAATGAAACTTCTTCCAGATTTATAATAATTTCAAAGCCTTTCATGCTCAGGAAGTGGGTTCAAATACTAAGCGTGCTGGCAGTTTCAAAAATTTATTCCTGCCAATGGTAGCTTAAGTAACATAGTGAAAAGGATTGATGGTCTTGGTTTGTAATCTAAATGCAACACATCTGTAGCTGGTACGAGGAAAGTTTGCTTTATCTGCTTACTGGCAATTCCATGTTTCAGAGGTTAATTGTGCTTGTGCTATACATCTCACTGTAGGACAAACTGACCAGATCAGAATTTACTCATATGGGTAGTGTAACAGAAATAAATGTGTGTTGCTTGGGTTTATCCTTTGGACATTTTTAGAAGTAATATTCACTCATAATTAAGTATCGGTATCTCCTCTCTAAACTAGGTATTATGAAAAGCAGCATGTAAAATCCAATGTAGAAAAGCATTACAGTTGTGTTAATAGGCATCATCAAAGAATGAAATGCCAAAGGCAAAGTTAGATTGTTATCTAATGAAAATAGGGTTTCTAAAGGTACTCCAAATAAAGTTTTAGGTGCAACTTTGTATTTCCAGTGATATTAAGAATATCTTTAGCCTGGGAACTATAAAATTTCATCATAAAATGTGAATGTAGCTAATCGTAAAAGACAGATGTTGCACTTACTCTTTCTTGATTAACTCCTATCTTCTTCAGGATGATCTATAACGTGATCAGGTGGTCTTAAAATATTTTTAATGTTCCTCTGTGTTTGGAGAGTCCACTTCTGAAGTATGAACCAAATCTTCCTGTTTAGCAAAAAAACCACAATACTCGGGATAACTTCTAATTTCCAGGAAGGAGTTTGGGGTTACAGTAACAGAAGTTTCAAATTTCACAGGAATCCTGCAGTGCTCAGTGCAATCAGTATTATAGTTTCAGATGTTAATAAAATACCTACAGTAGGTAACAGCTAGACTACACTTCCTGCAACTGTTACTTGATTTCAGGCTAAAAAAAGTTAACCCTTACATGTAGTATAATACCTAGTTAGAGGAATGTACCTTGTTATTCAGGATTAGAGCTTCATTAACTTAAGCTCTTAAAACAAAAAATTACTTTAGCAATATTAATGCCTTCTGCTGTTTTAACTGGGGTTAGATGTTTTCACTCAAACTTCAGAGTCCAATCAGACTTTGACAACTGAATTCTTAAAATAAGTAGATAGAAGCAGATGTAATCCAAAAGTTGAGTATTTTCAGTGAAATGAGTGAAGTCTCTGAATGTGGATGTTCTTTTCTGCTGTCAGCCCTGAAGGTCATTTACTACTATGTTCCATCTTGTTCTTTCCTGTTGTTCTTTGGCTGGTATTGCTGTTGCACAGTAATCAGACATGTGCATATCTGAAACTTAATGAGATATTTGGCTATCTTAATCATTCTTTCTTGAATGTACATTTGTGAATGTAGGTTTTTTTGCTTTTTTTTTTGTGCTATTACAGCAAGACAACCTAGGATCACAATTTAGCCATATGAGTCTTGCCCGCCAGCCACCAGCTGACCCAGCTGAACCTCACACTGCTATGTTCCAGTCCACTGTTGTCCTCCAGCCCCACCAGCAGCCCGGTTATATCATCGCAGCTGCTCCACCACCCTCTGGCCAACCAGTTTCTGCTCCAGGCTACTCAACATCTAGCCACTCTGTCAACCAGCAAGTACTCCAGCAGCAGGGATATGTGCAGCAACCTGTGCCGCAGGTACAATGGCTCTGGTTTCCTCCTCCCAAAAGCTATATTGAAAAACTGATGGTGCTGTTCTGTTAGTGACCTTTTTATATGGCGTGGGGCTCCCTGTTAAATTGCAGCTGTGTGCATTTATTCGGGGGTTGGGGGGGCAGTTCTGCTTTACGTGCTTTGAAATGCATGACTTCAGTTTCCTTGAGGAGTAATCACCCAGGTTTTCCTATTTACCTGTAGCTGCTACAACTCATGTTCTGCATAGTTTGCTAGTGTCTCAGATGTTTCTTTGTAGAAATTTGGAATTATTATTTCTACAGTGAAAGTAGAAGAAACCGGCTGATAAAGAGGGAGTTTATGTAGTATAAGTGTTGTTAATTGCTAAACTATTTAACATTAGTTGCACCTTTTAATAAGCTTTGCATCTTTCTTTTATTGTGTGATTCTTTTTGCATTTAGATGTCTGCCTCCTAAAAACTTGCAGGTAGTGAATCTCTGTAATTGTTGTTTGTTTTTAGATGCCAGCTTGTTATTGTACCCCCAATCAGTATCCGCACTCCAGTCAACAATATCGACCTGTTTCTGTCCATTACAACACACAGCAAAACCAACCACTGGCACAGCCTGGACAGCAGACAGGTTTGTTGAACTTTTTCAGCATTTCAGCACCTCATGTGTGGTTTCTCCTGGGTTCGCTTTTTAAACTTATTTTGCTGTGTAATTTCAAATAAAGTAGAAGTTCAAATATGAGATACAAGGTACAACTAACCTGAGGTGGAAAAAATTGAGTCAGTTGTTCATGAAACTTGAGATTTGAGCCATTACTATGAGTGTCTCATGCTGTAACTTTAATTATAGGATAATTTTTATTTAAGTTTAGAACAGAGTAATTTAAAAAACCTTGTAACTTAGTAACTAACTTTTTAGTAACTTGCAAAGTAAGATGAATTAGTACCTTTAAATGATGTAATGTTGCAGAGATGTACCTTAACTGAAAGTTCTAAACAAAAGATACTAATTTCAGATGTTGTGGCATGAAAAGACTGTTATGCAGAAGATACTGGTGATACTGTTTTAATTTATCTTTCTGTCCTATGATTAAAGGTATCTGGGTATTGGATAAAATATATAATGAGACTTAAGTGTTTAGAATTAGTTTTCTGCTCCTTCTATTTCTAGTAAAGGCTTTTCTACTGTGTCCAGGTTACCTGTCTATGAATGTTCTCAAGCTGTGTTTCTGTCTCCTTTCTTTCCTAGTGTCTTTGTTTCCTTAGAAATTGTAACTGTAGCTACCATTATTCTAATAATCTGTACTTAAAAATATTGTTATGACTTTCTCAATAAGATTTGGATTCCTGAAACAAATTTACTTCTGAGTAATACCTTGACTCACAGTCAGAAGTAACTAGTGATGTTTGGAGGCAGAGATCCTTAAAAATCAGGCTTTTATACCATGTCTTAGTTGAATACACTAGGCTTAATGTCCTTTTGAGTTTCCTTTGGGAAGAAGGGTATTTTTAATTCCTCCCCTGCCCCCAACTATGTGTTGTCCTGCAGAAATATGGTGAAAGATCAGCTTTTACAAATATTAACTGGATTGCTTTATCGCTGCTCTGTGAAGTAGCCTGTAAGAGGGGTGGCTCCCTCTTCTGCAGTTCTTCTGGGAAGTGCTCCAATAGCAGCAACACTTGAAGTTGTTATTCAGGCTTCAGTTCACAAATTTAGGCAGGATTATTTCATTGCAGAATCATCAAGATGTGGTCCCCTCTTATGGTAGAGCTGTCAGATCATTTTAAGATACTGCTAGTACCTGATCGCTACTTTTCGCTCTTCAGAAGTCAAAGTATATTGACATTTTTTTCAAAGGCAAATTACTCTGTTTTGCAACTTGTTTGATGCATTGGTGTTAAAGGTGTGTTATCCAACTGTGTTACACAACCTGCTTTCCTTCCTCAGAATTTGTAATACCTAGACTACTTAATAGCAAAAAGTTTGAGGCTCAGCTGGAGTTACTTCCCTGTGTGAATAGCACACAAACTCTAAATACAAGAGAGCCCAGTGTATATATGTAGCTAAACAAAGCAATCTGAATTTGAAAGCAGGGGGTGACGGTGCATCAGCACCAAGATGCAAAGGGAAGAATCGGTTGCTATTAGGTAAGTAAGTTTCTTTCTTGTATGTTTTTAGCTCTTTAACTGAATTTCACTGCCTGTAATGTGGACAGGGTGAAAAGCACCAGCAGCTAAAATCTCCCTCTGTGTCCTAGAAGAAATAAAATAAGCAAGCTGTGCGAACAGCTACTTTGCTACTTTGATAATGTACCTTATACCTGTAACTCTGACATCAAGGGATCATGTTTAAGTCACGAAGCAAATAATTCCATTCAGTACTGTTTGGTTACTTGGTGTTTCCTAGCGCTCATGTTAGAGAGAAGTATATTACTAGCAACTATTTAATTTAGTGTTTAACTCAAAATCTTCGAATTGCTACCTAGCTATTGCTGGCTCTCGTTTACTGTTTTATCAGCAAATTTGAAATATCTCTTGTAGATTTAATTTAATACTTAAATATTTGTATTAAGTTGACGCAAAGCTACATCTGAAATGGTTGATGTTTATTAGCAATGGCTGGGTTTGAGACAAAAGGCAGCATGTTACTTGGCTAATACAGCAACGTGTCTGGTCAAAAATGAGAATTAACAAATCTTGTATTACATAAAAGCCATGGGTTTTATTCATCTTATAATAAAGTGGTTACTAACTATGAAATAACTTTCCAAATGCAAATTTAGATAAAAGATGACAACTTCTGAGAGCATGGCAACTGAAGCCAGTTTTAGTTTAATATTATGGAGTGGCCCGACTTTATTTATGAGCTGTTGGATTCGGGGCCGTAACACTGTCTGAGAGGTTTACATTTCTCACAGTGAACCGGTCTCTTTTTCAGCTGCTTCCTGGCTTCCTTTTTAAAGGGGTTTCAGGTGAAATATTCGAGGGGTTCACTTTTACTAAAAATGCTTTGGTTGTGCCAAAGGTGTTGGGAGAAGAAAAAGGCATTTCTGGTTGTCATGGTAAGGAAGGCCCAGTTACCATGAGACCTAACTACAGGTTGATAAGTTAACTTTTCTTATATTAACAGTGATTTCTTTTTCATTATGTAAATACTAAGAAACATGCTTCTTTTTTTATCTACTATTTCAGAGTATTTCTGTGTAATGAGACAATCTGCTATGGCAGGTGTGGGTTTTCTGCTGAGTGCTGCATTTCTGTCAGACCACTCTCTATGCAGAGGTGAAATTGTGAAGCTAAAAATAGAGCATTCTTTGGAACGCTGTGGGGAACCTTCTTGGCAGTCAATTTATATTGTTCCACTTCTCTCTGCTTGCAAAATTGATCATGTCTGTCTCTGGAAGTGCCAGAAAAAGCTGAAAAATATTCACAGCAACATTGCAGTTTCTGGGAAATGAGGGGTTTAGATTGCAGATGTATTGATTGGATCTGTCATACACTGCAACTTCACATTCAGCTGCTTTTTAGGTGCCGTAGATCATTTTGTAACAAAGTACTTTTAAGCATTTTGTTTATTACAGATATGCGATGGATTTTTTTGTGCACAGCTCAAACTTAAGAGTTATGAAAAATTCTAATTACTAATCCTGATTCAAGCATGCATTGTTCTGAAGTTTTGTGTAGTACTCTGAAAATATTTATATTGCGTTGTACGTTTCTAATGAATAGTTCTCTTGGTTTTAACAAACTCAACCACCTTCTCTAATTTTCTGAAGCAATATTTGATTATATTAACAGTCTGTTTTAGTCTTCATTGTTGCAATTTCTATAGTGACAGCCAGCTGAAGCTGTTAATTCACAATGTTCATTGTACCCTGTATGCATGCAATCAGTGAACATTGGTGGGTTTTGTTTACAAAAAAGTGTTTTGTGTTAACTGAATAATTATTTTCAAAGTAGACCATGCAATTTTTTTGAACGCATTTTAAAAAAAAAATCCAAGTGAGTTTTTTGCAGCTATATTTGCTTTATTATAGTTCCATACCAAAGTAGGGAGCATGGGGAGTATCAAGGTCAGTAGAATGTGACTGTTAAATACAGACTCTTCTTGCCATCAGTGCATCTTGACAAGCCCAGTTTTGTTATTCTGGAGCGATAACTGGCTTTGTCTCAGAAACACTGATAGTTATGTTTTTTTGCTGATGTGGTAAGTAGCACATACCTGTATAATAGACTATGACAAAAAGAACTTTACTTGTGTTCTGCATGTGTTTTGGTCATGGTAGCACTTACCTACTATACGCTTTAAAAAAAAAAAAAAAAGTGGGAGTTAAGGTTGGACCTAATAAATGCACAGATTTCCTGTTTGGCACTCATGCTTGGTTTGGGTTGGGGGTTTTTGTTTTTTAGTGTTTGGTGTTTTGAGGCCATTTTTGAAAGATAGCAGAGGATATCAGTTAGGAATAAATTGTTGTGAAGGCACTGTAGAGGGGTGAATACGAACATCTTTCTTTTTTTTTCCCCAAGACAACTTTGAATATTAAGTATCTTCCACTGTATATGAACATGGCATTTACCTGGAAGATTTTTCTCAGTTGCCCTTTTTAAAAAGCTTTGCACACATGCCTTACACAAGTTTTCTTGAAGTGTGATTCATTTTTGAATCATAATAAAGATGCTCTCAACCCTGGGGCACCTGAGGTACTAGTAGAATTTAGCATAACTAGATTTTCAAAACTAAAACACCTAGAATGGCCTTGCTCATAATAATAGACAAATAATTGGTTTTGATATTATCTAGCATGCTTTGTTCAAATGCTTGCAGCTTTCACCTATCAAATCAAGGTGTTAATGCATGTAACTCTCTAGAGTGTAAATAAATATCGCAAGCATGTGAGAGCAGCATTGCAAAAAGTATGTATAGTATTTCATGCTGGATCCAAGTGAATAAATATGTTAATTTTAACGTTGGCTTCTTTTTATATGCATGATAAGTTCAACTCTTTTATGAAGTTGCTAGATTTAAAAAAACATTGGAAAATGCTACACATACCTTTTCACGTAGGCAACTCTGTATAAAATGTGTTCATTATTTCAAAATAAGACTTTAAACATATAATTTCAGGTTACCAGGTTTTGCCTAACCAGCAGCAAAACTACCAGGGTTTAGTTGGAGTTCAGCAGTCTCAGAATCAAAATCTGGTCAGTGGCCAACACAACAATGTTGGGAATCAAATTCAAGGTGTGATCGTTCCATATCCTTCAGTGCCATCTTATCAGGTGGGTAATTTATTCATAACTTTCCAATCACTCTTCTGTGTGTTTGATTTTTTTTTTTAATTAATTTTTTTAAAGTGCGTTGCTTTGTAAATGGTAGAAAACTGCAGGCAGGTGTCAAAGGTGACTTTGGGGACAGAAATTAAAAAACAAACAAAAAGCCCCACAATTGAAGTGAGAAGAAAATCTGTTGCAAGTGTACAAGTTCTAGTCCTGTTAAATGCCAAGTGCTGTGTTAACCGTGATTCAGAGGATGGGGAAGAAAGAGCTCATATGATTTCCCTCCCCATCACCTCGCTTTCTGTTGTAGAGAAAATGTCTTTTGTTAATTTATTGAGTCCCTTGGAACCAGCATTTCCATTTTTAGGGAAGAAGATAAAAGATTTTTTTTTAATAAAGCGCTGTTCTTTCAACTATTGTTATCACTAGTCTTCTGGATTTAGAGAACCTTATCAGATCTTTCAGTTTCTGTTTCTTTGAAAAATTCTTACATAAACTAGGTGATGGTCAAGAGGCAGAAAGAAACATTGTCTGCAGAAGAAAATCTTAATTTATTCTCAATTTTAGGTTTCGGTGCCTCAAGGTTCCCAAGCAGTGCCCCAACAGACATATCAACAGCCTGTTATAATTCCCAGTCAGTCAAATCAAGGATTGCCCACAACAGGAATGCCAGTTTACTACAGTGTCATTCCATCAGGTCAACAGAATAATTTAAGGTGAGTTTAACTTGGTTATTTGATTTCTCGGAAACTAGGCTTAATTGCCTTGTAATAACTGACAGTATCTGCTATAGTACTGCATATATTAAAATGTATTTTAAAGGCAGAGTTACAGACATTTTATTATCTATTTTTGCTCTTATGCAATTAACTAAAACAACCGGTACTGCTTTCAATGGGACATACTTGTTAGACTGGAAAACATGTTTCCATGCTAGAGTTCCACATCTTAATTTTTCTGCGTCCCTTTTCTTATATGCGAAAGACCAGTGTGTTCAGCAGCAATGCCTTTTTCCAGTAACATTTAAGCTGACTATCCATATTCACTGGTTTTGTCAAAGGTACTACTTTAATAACATGTAGAGAAAAGAGAATTTGAATCCCAGAAGACAGACCTTCTTCCTTTGTTGGAGCTTTGTCTGGAAGGAGCTTAGCTTCTTTGTCCTTGTTGCTAACAAGGCCTCCTGGCACAAAGCTGGCTATGAAACAAGTACAGGAACATTTTCTATGCTCAGCTTTTGTTTGATAAATAACTTTTTTTACTTACCTTGGTAACAGCAAATTGATCTACATGTACAGACCTCCCTGTGTATACATCTGTGTCCCCAACACAATTTGAGTATCTGTGAGAGAACAGATAGGCAGATACCTAAAAGAATTCATTACGATTAATGCTTGTTACATGGAGAGGAGCTTTACCATTATTAAGATCACTTTGAAATGTGCATCATTTAAAAATACCTTGTTTGCAGCTTTTAAATAATCATCAACAGTATAAAGCTTGCTTCATCCTTTTGTGAGTGCAGAGACCTAAATAGTATTTGTGTCATCGATGCATGGATTCACCTACTTAAATCTGAATTTTTGTTCTTTGTATCTGAAGGTTCTTTTTATCCTTTTCTTCTTTAGTTATATTTGAGGTTCAATGAAGTCATAGGTAGACAAAATTCCAGGCTTTTTTTTGAAGTAAGTTTTGTTTCTTGATCCTTCCTGTCATTTAGAATGTCCCTTCCTTTTGTATAGGGAGACATTTGCTAGGAATTCAGAGCAGAGTGGCAACTAATAACAGCATCATTTTATCAAAATAGTTATGTTCCAGCACTTTGACAAGAAAAGCAGAATACTGTTCTGCAGGAACTGTATAGTCTCAAACCTACAGGTCACTACTGAAAACTAGAATCAGTAGACAGATGAGAAGCTGTGTGAGAGCACACATCTCATGTAGATATAAAGCCATCTGGTTTAGTTGTCACAGAATTTTGCCTGCTTTAATGGAAGGGAGTCTTTAAATTAGAATGATATAATTGAACTGTGGGACAAAGGATGGAACAAACTTCCTGTGACAACATAGGTAAAAACAGTAAGTCCAACAAGGTGGCACCTACTTTTTTCCCACAATTTGAAGTAATAATTTTTTTTTATCTCATTCCCTCAGAATGTTTACTTTATCTGTTAGTACAGAAATGAAGTCCAGGATTCTATAGTAGCCATTCTGATTATGGTCCACCAACCTGAATGTGGTATCTTTTTCCTACATACTACAAACAAATGAAAGATTGTTTATCTCCTTGGGTCATCTGCCATGACTAGTTATTTTTTCGTTTTTCCACCTCCTGTTTGGTAAAGCCATGAAAAGGCAATCATCTCTCTAAGCTGTGTTACTGTACACTGAAGCAGAGGAGTGCTTTGTTGGTGTGCTGAACAAGCTGGCTCAGCTGATAGGGCCAGCCTCCAGCTGATAGACTGCATCTGCAATCCTCGTGGCAGGTTCTCTGGTGATCATTGAACTGAGACCTGCTTCTGGTTAATTGGGCAAGACAACAAATTGTCTTTTTGTTACTATTCTACATGTCTTTATACCGATATAGCTCTATCGACACAAAAATAGTTTATCAAAATAGGTGAATTAGTACAGCTTCTTAATGTATGCAAGGCCTAAGTTTTTGCCAAGGGAGAGATGTGAAACTTCACAGTCTTCTGAAGAATTAGTAGGTTTGGGGCTAGGTGGAAATACTATTGATTTTAAAATTTACAAAATCTCAATGATTTGCAGTACATGTAGACAGCAAATGCAGCAGTCATGATTAAATAAATGAGTGTAGCATAAATGCCTGTTAGTTATGCTCTTTTTTTTTTATTATTATTATTATTACAGTTCATCAGTAGGATATTTGCAGCCTCCTGGATCAGAGCAGATACAGTTTCCTCGAACATCATCACCATGCAACTCACAGCAGCTTCAAGGACAGCAGTGTGCAGGTTGGGAGAAAAACGTTTTTAGTGAAAGGCTTCAAAAATGTCTAGCTATTATTGTGCTGGGTGATTGGATATTTCCTATTAAGGGTTTGATTTAGAATTAACTACTGTATTACATTTCCTTCTGTGTTCCATTTTTGAAGTTACATTGGAGGCAGGTTAACTTGACATCTCAATTTGTTTATTACTGAAAGCTCGCAAGTTCCTTTCTTAGAATTCTCTAACATAGGCCATAATGCCTTGCACATCTGCTTGTGAGTTGAGACAGACGTGGGAACCATACATTCTCATTAGAATGACTTTCATCTTTTCCTGAATAGCTACATGGCTCTGAAAAAGTTGAGATTTTGGGTTACATTTGATAGAACAAGAGCACGGTACGTTTTGGAAGCAGTATACTTGGCTCTTCTACTCAAGAAGCATTCTAGATTTCACTTCATGGAGTAGGAGTAGTGATTTTCTTAAGAGTTCCTTAGAAGAGCATGAAAACTGTAAGCGTTCTGGGTTTGGATAGAGAAGTATTTTGACCTGCTAAAAAGCTAAATGAAATATTCCTAAGTTGTGTGGGGGTGTTTTGGTTTTGTTTTTATGGCAGCCTTATTTACTGCTTTTACTTTCATAGTTTATAGCAACCATTCAAGTCAGAAGCCATCACCTCCTACATTATTGCCACCTTCATCAAAGTCAAAGCCACAACAGGCTGCTTCCATTGTGCACTACAGCATAGTGTCTCCACCCTCATCATGTAAAAGTTCGCCCACTGGTCTTTCCATCATGCAGCCAATAAAAGGTACATTTTATTGGGATTTTTATCTAAGCCATTCTGTCTAGAAGTCTGTTGTAAATTATCAGATTGATTTCATGGCTAACTGCTACACCAACTGCAACTTGAGTGCCATCTCTGCAAATGTGTTTGGGTTTTTGTTTTTGTTGGTTTTTTTTTTTTTTTTTTAATTTTTCATCTGAATTGCTGTTACTGTAACTTTTAAACATGAATACTTGGAACTTAAGTGAACCAACAGACAACTTCATGGGGGCAGCCTGGAGGCAGCCTTCAGCAGATAAGTGTCACTTAGCAGAAGCATCTAAATCATGTTCGGAATGGTTTGATCTACACAATATTTGGATAATTTTTAGAAGGTCTATAAATAGCAGCCTCAGTGGCTTGTGAAAACAGTGGTGTCATATCCATGAAATGTTTATAAATGTTAATATCCAAACACTTAAAAACTCTGAATTTCCAACCATAAAATTGATGGACTGGTCAGGAAATTAAGAGTATGAGGGTTAATCTCCAAACAAGAGGTTATAGAATAATGCTGTGATCACAGTGATACTGTCTTTATTTTACCAATAGGGAATTAGATACATCAGAGGTTTGGTTTCCCAAAAAGGGGTCATCTGAAATAATGCTACTTCAGTATTTTGTAAGCAAGCAATAAACAACCCTAGGTAAATGACCTGGATTGCACTGTAGATATGCTGTTCTTATGAACATTTAAGATATTTTTACAGCCTTTTTATTAGTAAATAGATACCATGCAATTAAGTGGCAAAATAGCTGGATTAGCAGGGTATTACAGTTCGTGGGCAGGTTTGGGTTTGTTTCCATTTTGCTTCAAGTTTCTTTGGTTTTAATTCTGGAAGACCATCATTTCAGGATGTCTACAATTGGTCTCACACTGGTTTGTTGTTCTACTCTCCTAACCTATCCTGGAAGTGCTAGTTATGCAGTTTTGAAGGCCCAGTTCAAACCTGTTAAACTGCATTTTAAAGAAATTTGGGGAAGGGGAAAGCCCTCCATGACAGAGAGAGAACAAATTTTGAGAGAATAAAGAAAAGCATGCTTTTCAGTAAGCGGTAGTGATGATGAATCAAGGCCACTGAGGTAAGGACAATGAGGACACGCATAGATGAGCAGCAGAGTTGTGTTTCTTTGCATTTGAAAAAGTTACAGAGGACCAGACTGCAAATCTGGGAACCTTCTCAAGGATTTTTTTTGGGTCTCTCTTTTCCATTTATTTTCATGTACTGAAATGCTGTGGAACTAGAAGTAGTAGAAAGAACAAGTTTTTGTGAATGTACAAAGTTTTCTTTTGCAGTTTAAATAGCATTTTCAGATTGTGACACTTCTTTAGAAATGGTGCTGTCAATGGTTTTGAAAACCAAGTGTGTTTTTGTTGGGTGTTCAGTTCTCACTGAGAACAGAGATAAGTCAAAAGAACATGCTAGAGTGCTGCAGAATAAAATACTACAATATTATAAAACCCTAAGATGTAAGTAATTTATAATGTTTATAAATATATGCATAAAATAGTAAAATTAAACCAAATTTCTTGTGTAAAATGTAGTGTATGTATAGGTGTTTGGTACACCTCAGGTTTACATGTAGGGATTACGTAAGTTTATGGCTTTACCACTTGGAAACTGTTGTGTTATATATTATTCTGATTATGTAGTAGATATCCATAAACAGTCTTGTGTCGTATTTTGCTGCGCAACAAAACAGAAGTATTTGCTCTGTGTCCCTTACAGGGACAGGGCAGAGACTTTTCAATTTATATCCTCTGCTAAAGTTGGCCAGATATCTGATGTGGCCACTTCAGTCTGTGACGCATGGGTACAACTTTTGCCATTAAAAAGAAAGTATAGATGTGAAAACATAGCTAATATTATTTCATTTATTTTTATAAATATCAATATAGTAAATATTTCAGAATACAAATTACTAAAGCTAAAAGAGTTTTAATATTATGAGTTAGTTATTCTACATTGTTCAGTTTGCTTTTTGAAGGAGTCCTTCTTGTGGAGCCCAGGGGTAATGAAAACAATAGTCCATTTTAAAAAATACAAAATTAATGCATTTTAGAATCTGTATTTGACTGCTCCTAACTGACGCTATGACGTAGATAGTAAATTGAGAAGATTGTAGACTTCCTCTTTAAAGGTGGATGATTAAATGATGTTTAATCCATGTGTTTTAATCATGGTTTCTGAGAAATGCTATCAACGGTGGGGTAGAGCAGAGAAGGAAATTACAAACAACCATTTATGAGCACACAGGACATCATCGTATAAATTACCTGGGACAGAGCCAGGTCAAAGGGGAAGCCTCTGGCAGCCTCTCGTCAAAACTCCTCGTGTAAAACCTTATGGAACAGCGTTGGCTGTTCAGCTGTTCTCCCCTGACTTTGTCATTTTTGTAGCTACTACAGTAGCTAAGTGGTACAGGGTGTGGGGATCCGTCTGCAGCCTCTTCCCAGAAAAATGTTCTCAACTTATAAATGAGGGTAGGTTTGCATCAGACTAGAGATTGATTCCTGGTCTTTCCGATGTATGCCATCACATCGAAGAAAACATTTTGAGTCCATATTGCTGTATATCATGTAAAACTTCTATTTTTAAATAAAGCATATTTTTGTTTAATATCATGTTGTTCAACACATTGCTCTGACAACTACAGTGACTGTTGAACACTTTCAACTACTATTAAATAGAATGATTTCTTTCAAAAATTTTCTCAATAATGAATTTCAGTGGTTCTACTATCTCTTCTAGTTCTGGGAAACCCTAAGTTAATGATTGCAGATTTATCCGATAGTGGAAATGTACAGAAGATACGGCGCTCTTTTTCTAGAATTCAGCATCTTACTTAGCAAGACATTCATTATGTTTTTTCACTTTTTTTTAATTCATGTCTGTCCTGCTAAAATGAAAATTGAAATGTATGATGAACTAACTCTATCCTACTGATTTCTTGTCTTGTAGCGGTAGCACCACCACCAGGTGGAGGAGTAGTAATGATGCAGCTAAACATACCTAACAATCCTCAGCCTCGGAACCATTCACCTCCACAATGGAAGCAGAATAAATATTACTGTGATCATCAAAGGGGGCAGAAGTCCACAGAACTTAGCACTTTAGACAGTGCTGCACAGGTATGAGTTTGTCATTTTATTTTCCAGGATGAATTATAATTTGTATAAATTGCATCTCTGTGTGCTTTTCACAGGTTCTTTTTGCAGATTAAAAATCTGCTCTGATAGTACTTAATATAGCTATTTTAACTTTATTTAAGTCTTTGAATGCTGTAGCCGGTGTAGGTACCTTTTAAACCACTAACTTATTGTTTATTCCAGTTGCAGCATAGTCCTCAACTAGGTAGTCCCGTCACCTCACCGGCCCAATCACCAGCACCAGCTCAGCTACCAAACATGAAGAACATCCGTCCCACGTTAACACCCCTTTCTATTGTGCCCCAGTTTTCTAGACCTTTTGTCCCTGGACAAGGTATGTTTTTAGTTAACTAAAACGTGTGTGTGTTTTGGTTTGGTTTTTTTTATTTGACTGTTTTAAAATACAAGTCGTAAGAGGATTTTCTGATGAACTGTGGCTCACTTTAGTAGTAATGCTATTGAAGCAGGATCATCAAAATTATCCACTTGATTATCATGGAAAAATTCACCTTATCTCTCTGCATTGATACCATCCCCTGTATTCTCAAAAGCTTTTGATCTTTGTGTTATTGTGAACTTTTATTAATGCACTACTCTTCAATGCTGAAATGGGGAATTTCACATATGAAAAAATATTAATAAAATGTTTGATATAATTTAGCTTCAAGTTTTAACCATAAATCAAGAACTGGATGCACACTGTCACAAAGGATATAATTTTAGAGCTACAAAGGTAAAATAAATAATGTGGGACTAGCTGATCTTGATATATTAGGTAGACATGTTACCTTTTGGGGAAAAGGATATAAGAATGCGATGCTGAGATGAATGCTCTGCCAAACTCACATATTAGTTGATGCACTGAATCAAACCACTGCCAATTCTTCTCTCCTTTGTAGAAAAACTAGCATGATGCAACTAGAGCCCCTAGCCAATACTGTTGCTACTTCAATTAGTATTGCAGACAGTACCCACCCAAAGACAGAAGAAATTCCTTGTGGAAGAATGTCAGTCCTCTGTTGCCATGTTAACAGAGAAACAGAAAATAGGGCATTTTCACTGAGATGTGATAGTTGATAACATTTAAAAAACAAATTATTAAAAAAAGGGTCAGTGAGCAAAGATGTCCTGGTATAGTTCCCAAACTCAAAATTAATGGGTATATTTTACAGCAAGATTTACTTTAACTTATAGAAAATTATGTATGTCTTCCTTATTGATAAAGAAAACCTTATTTTTTGTCTTTATCTTCTGCATGATCTTCATGTCATTGCTTTGTATTCCAATGTTGTAAAAATTCCAGGTTGCCTGCTGTAAAGTATACCTCTCAACTTTATTAATCTTCTGTGATGACTAAAAACTTCTATCCCATTGTCTTTGTGGATCCTTGGAAAAAATAGGAATGTGAAGATGTACCTGGCACTAATCAGGGATAAAACTTTGAAAATTATTGAATTATTACATGGAGAGGAGCTTTACCATTATTAAGATCACTTTGAAATGAGGATTTAGATAAGACTGCAATGAAGAAAAGCTTTTAGTGTGTTTTTCAGTGTTATCCTTAAATGCAAGAAAGCTTGTACCTTTTCACCTTGTGATCAGTACGTGACTGACTTACCTTTATTTAATCATGCCAAATCTTATTTTGTTAGCCTAGCCAAATACACTATTTTGTACATTGGTATTATGCTTTCTCTTCTGTGTAAGATATAAGAAGAAGATTTCACGTAACAGAAAAACCATTCTAATTACCTTTCTCTTTAAGGAGACGCCAGATACCCATTGCTTGGCCAACCTCTGCAATATAACCCACCATCTTTATTACGTGGACAAGTAACAAGCCAACAGGTATTAAAGAGAACAATCTCTTGACAACACTGAAAAAATCAATTCAGGACTACCATTATAACCACCGTGAAGAGGGGAATATGTTATTGCATTAGAAAAGTAATTGAGTGGAAGGTGCTTGCTTTCTAATAACAGTTTGATTCTCTGTTAATAATTCCCATTGTTCTAGTTTGTTTCTCGCTCTTTTTTTTTTTATGCAACAATTTACTGAAATTTAGCTTTAGGCACAGCGTAGATTATGGAGATTATTTTTTTTTAAGCAATTTACCACCAGTTCCAAAAATCACAAACAGAACGTTTGCTGAAAGGATTTTGTTTTATTGTAATAACAATTAAAAAAAAAAAAATAGAAAATACACAGGGGTATTTCTAAACGAAGAGTGGGTTTGTTTCTTATAAGAAAAACGAAACCAAAATATTAGTGTTAACAAAGCTAAAAAGTTTTGCCATCTGTTCAATTTCTGGGATGGATACGCTCAGTTCTACCCAAGATCAGCCACACGATGTGGTGGATTGGGGGGGGGGGTTTGCGTGGGGGGGTGGTTCTTCCAAGAAGATTAAGGTGATTTTTTGTTTGTTTGTTTCATAATTTCCTCCCTTTCTTCTGAAGCCAAGAATTGAATGTGCTTGACTGCAGGATTCCTAAACTCCAAGACTAAATCTTTTCTGTACCATGGTAGTGCTGGTTATTTTCCAGACATTGCTCTGCATTGTTTTTCACTGAGCTAACCTAGAAATGTTAAGATATGGGTGCATTGTCATTAAAGTACATCATTTATGTCAATCTTTCCAGTGTCAACCTGGAAACAGACACGGAAACAGAGGAAAGAAACCAGCAAAGAAGGCTGCTTCAGCAGATCTTGGTGCAGGAGAACCAGGTAAGGAATTACTGATTGGCACAGTCCTCCAGCAAAATGAATTATGGTGATGGGCTGGAAATGTAACAAGAAAAGCATAGGTGAGAAAAGGGCCAGAATGAAGAGTAATTGGACATAAATGGACATGGCAAACACTGGAAACATAAGGATGGAGAGAAGACTTGATTTGGAGAGAGGGGAAGACGGAGGTTAAAAGAGAAAAGAGTAGTTTTGAAGGCTGGAGAAGAGACCAGAGATCAGGGTTGAACAATAGTGAAAGGAAAAGCAGATTTGTCAGTATACTGGACGTAACTTCTATTACAGTTTAATTAAAAATTGCTATATTAAATATACATATCCTTGCTTCCTTTTACTTGCATGAAATGTGAAATCAAACATAAACCACAAATGAGTTTGTGTTTCTTTTTCTCCGTGTGTCCCGCCCCCCAATATAAATAAGCACATGGATTTGGGGGACATATTAGGAGATCTGTAGATGAGCTCCTTGGAGTTGGTAAAGATGTCATCCAAATAAAACCTGACATCATCTGTCTTCATATCTTACTAGAAAGACTTTTTGTTGCAAGTGTTACCTACTATCAACTCTTTGCAGAAAGTTACAGATAAATCATCTTTTTCTAACAATTTGTTGAAGAGGACATCTTGAGAGAAGACAAGCTAGTTTTTTAGCACAGTGATGTGTGAAGAGTTAACAGGCAAAGCTGTCAGATGCTATAGTGAGTTCTCAAACCTGCAGCAAAATCAGGTGTTGATTATTTTATTATTTTTTCCCCCTCTCTTTTGAGGGCCATCTTTGTATTCTCAGCTTTTATTTGGAGGCTTGTAGCTGTAAGCGGTGCTAAATGTGAAAGCAAAAGGCTCTGTAGAATACCAGAAATGGAATGTCTGTGTATTTGGTATCAGCCAGCCGGAGATCCAAGTATGAAATAGCTCACTTTTCCTTGTACTTGTTGTATCATTAAGTACAATGACCAATTTTGATTCAATGTTGGGGTTTTTTTCTTGTTTCAGTTGTGGGAAAAGTTCTAGAAATTACTGAGCTGCCAGAAGGCATAACTCGTATGGAAGCAGAAAAACTATTTGGAGAACTTTTAAAAGTCGGTGCCAAGATTCGGTGGCTAAGGGATTCGCAGTGTCTACAAACACAGCAGCAGCACCATCGTCGTTACTGTGGCAGCGGAGATAGTAGCGTGAACACTGAGCCATCCAAACCTAGTGACTTGGCTTCCACTTACACAGTTCTAGCTACATTCCCTACAATGTCAGCTGCTCAGAATGCATTGAAGAAACAAAGTAGTACCTCAGTGAACAAGTTCAGGCTGAGAACAAGCAAGAAGCACTACGACTTTCATGTTCTGGAAAGGGCTAGTTCTCAGTAGCAGTTACATCAGTGGACACTCAGCCTTTACTACTTCCATGTCCTCCTCTCCTTGATTGGCTTGATGTTATGGGGTTTCTGTTCTCTTCATAGAGACTCCTGGGATGTTTTGTCATATGACATTAGCCATTGAAGAATAACCAACCCCGTGATCCAGCAAGATGAAGAAAAAAAATACAGAGTTAATCCCAGACAATAGCAAGGAATCATCTTTGAGACAGGCAGCTTTCTACAAGGAATGCTGTTGAAATGCCCCCTACTTTTATAGTAGTTTTGTTTTATATTTTTGAATTCTTGTATCAGATCCAAAGTTCTATTGTACAGCAAACGTTCATAAAATCCATATTCAGATTTGTATTTTATAAACCCTTTTCACAGCCAGCACACAGCTGTCCATTCCAAGGCAGGAACCTGAGGATTGGTGGAGGGGAAAAGAGAACCATTTTCAAGGAATTACACTCATTTTCTAGCAAACTACCCCAGGTCTTCAAGTTAACCTGTTCTTTGTCCCTTGTTTTTCTTCTTTTTTTTTTTTTTTAAAGAAAAAAAAGAAAAAATTTTAGTAACTAACTCCTTAGATGTTCATTATCTTTTGAGATTCATTCAAGCAATGTCAAAAGAAATTATAAGTAGGTTGTACCCTTGAAGGATTCACTTCTGATCCAACAAGCTTAATAATTATTTAAAGGGGAATATGAATAGGTTACAAAGAATGTTCACTGAATCACATTTTAATATTTCTTCTTTTTAGCAAAAGTGTGAAGAAACTAAAACATATCTTCACAAGTGACAAAATGTTTGCACTTTAATTGTGTTCCCACCAGTATGGATCTCTTTCTCTTCCTTTTCACGCTAAGATAATTGTGTTTGATAAGTGCTGGAAACCTTTTTAATGGTTTAAGTTTTCATCATTTGCAGATGCTCACTGGACATTAAAGATTCATTGCACATAAATGAAACTTTTTTCAATTTGTGTAATTGCAAGGCTGTAC
Organism: Aramus guarauna; assembly: GCA_013400195.1. Classification (NCBI taxonomy): domain Eukaryota; kingdom Metazoa; phylum Chordata; class Aves; order Gruiformes; family Aramidae; genus Aramus; species Aramus guarauna. Next base: position 348,596 of record VXBL01001714.1, read on the forward strand.
AATGTGTGCTGATGCAAGCCTTTTTCAGTTCAAGAAAATAAATGTTTACAAACACAAACTTTTTCAGTGCACTTGTTTAAACTTCTAGGAGTCTTCTGAAACCTGGATGAACACATATTAATGGTTTGGATCCCTTCAAATGTGAGAAAAAAACAATGACACAAATAACTAGAACTTCTCAAAGAACCACTATTGCTGCTCCTCTTCTTGAAGCATTTATTTACATTATCCTGCCCTCATAATTTTTAAATGTTTTGCTAGATAAGTAAAAAAGAGAGAGAAATTGATCAGAGACCCTGAGGGACGACTACTGGGGTTTTTTTTAATTATTTTTAGCACAGGCACTGAGTTGTTGTGTGTAGACAAGCAACTGCTTGTTCCCTTCTTAAGGCTATCACTTTGTAAAAGATGCATTTTTAACTCCTGTAAGTGGAAATTCAAGGTAACCATTATATTTAAAAACACATTTTTACATAGGAAAAGTAAAGAATTTAAGATGCCTAAACCAGCATTGATTTTCATCTTGTATACAAAGAAAACTTACCCCTGAACAACGAAACATAAACACACAAAGTGGCAAGAACAGGCCTACGCATCTTTAATTCTTAAATCCTTCATGTGATGAATGAAAATACTTGGAAGAAAGTTGACCTGTCTGGGAATAGTACAGCCTAATAAATTAGGTATATGGAACTTGATTCTGTAAAATGCTGTAGCGACAGGTATTCACGTGACTAAAGGTAAACTTAGATGTTTCCCTAAAAGAGGAGAAAATGTTCAGCTTCAAGCACCTAGCCAAAAGACAAATCTACTTATCCCTGGCTGCTTTTCTAAATGGATGGTACTTCTTGGCATTTGAGTTCTTAAGCTACTACTTGAATGAATACACTACTTGAATGAGGAGATCTGTTTCTTCCTCCTCAGGTTGGATTGTGGTCGTTTACTGTACCCAAAACCAAAGATAAGAGCCCCAGTTTATGCAGATTATAATACTCCCCTCCTCTGAAGAGGACAGAGATAACATGACTAACATACAGGTTCTGTCACTGCCTCTTGCTGATTTCCAGTGCTAGTTTAAGATTACAGTTTTAATCCTGTAAAAGTAGTTAACAGATTAAAAGTCTGTAACGACAACTGTCATGACCCAGAGAGACATCTGCCTCCTGTGGCTAACACAGTCCAGGACAAGATTTTTCATAGATGTAGAAGAGCAGTCAGTAACTGAGAGCTTCGGTCTGTTCTGAATGACCTCTAGGAACTAAATCTAAGATCAAACCATTTCCAAAAGAATCTGCATGACTTGCTTCATTTAATAAACCTCCCCCATGATAACTGAAGAGAAGAAAATGTAATGAGAGAGGTAAGCATGGAGAACACAAGCAATCCAAACAAAAGGAGGGGAGGGATACGCTGATTGGGAACAAGGCCCAGCAAATATTTAATTCTTACCAAGTAAGCTGTAAACTTGAGTGCAAATTGCCCTAGAGGAAAAAATTAGAACATTTAATAAGCCAGTTGTATTCTAATCCTGAATCTGGTACTTGCCTGTAATTACTACAGTCAGGTCACCCCTTCTGAGTATGCTTTCTTCTGTGTTAAACAGGAGCAGTTAGGTTTTATTTATTTATGTATTTATTTTTTAATCTGGATGTGTACATACAAGCTACACAGATACAATTAACAGGACTTTGGAACTGTTAAAAGGCCTCTAATGTCTACCATAGGTACAGAATTCAAATATTTCTGCTTTACAGTTTTGTTCATTCCTGATTTTGTGCTCTTTCATACTGTCCCTAGTAAATGAACAGAGTGTAAACTCATCTAACCAAGACCACTTGTACTTTCCTGGCTTTTGCACTTCTGCCCTTTCGGTTTCTTAAAACACACAAGTCTAGGTCTACAAAACCCCTGGAAGTGGATTTGTTCCATAGATTTGGATTGTGTTCTAGAAAGCAAATAAATGCACTTTATGGCATGAAATATACATAAAACTAGCATTGTCAAGTGTTCTCAACAAATCCTCTAGTACTCTAGTGTATTTTAGCTTTGTGTCATTTAAGACTAAAGCCATTTTTAAAGCAAATAGTGGCAAAAGGAATTAAGTGGGGACTTAAATTATATTGCAGTGATTTAATAAATTTAATTTTGTTGGGAACATGCCATAACTTTTAAATCTGAGGAAAAAGCATGGGAAGAATAACCAGAAAAGCTAACAGATCTGGCCATTACCTACTCTACCAAAGGCTGGTATTTATTGATTTTAATTTTTAATTAATACTGTTATATTACTGTGTAAAATGCATCCCTGAGCTGTGAACAGATTCAGTGTTATTTATGATATTACAGTGAAAATGATAATTCAAAATGAAGAGGAAAAATTTAAGCCCCATACTCTAGGAACACTCAAAACCACATGGCCATGAGGTTGGATTCAAGTAGATCATTATGGCACACCAGAGAATCTACTTACAGCCTCCACAGGCTGCTAAACTACAGCCTCACGTACCTCGCTGGTAATAGGCATCTTGCTTCTTACCTGAGACTCCTTCTCGGGCAAATTTAACCTATTATAATCTGAAATTCTTTTCTTTGACTCACGCACATACACTTAGAAAATGACATAAAAAGACAAGTAATGGAACATCTACAAAGAAGGAAATCTAGCACTGTACTGAAGACTGTAGTGCTTAGGCATTTCTACCTGCAATCATCCCTAATGCTACTGTTTTTTTGTAGGACACACTGGTTTCTAGATGCAGGTGGTACAGGGCAGTTGTATGTAGATGGGAGATCAGTTTTGTCAAAGCATGAGAACTGTTCAGCTTGATGAATCAAATAAGGTACTTCAACACGCAACATGCCTTTTACAGCAAGACCGTTTTTTTGTCTTATGATATTCAAGTAGCTCTATACCCTCCTCCTAGCTAGTAATGCAAGCCATTTCCCTCTCAAGGTGGAATAGTTATATTCTCATGCTACGACACTCATTTGTGCCTTAAAACTTCACGTGACATGTTTGTTGCTTTGAATTAATCTTGTACTAATCTGTTTGGATGTCTGAAAGGTAGTCATAATTAAAATTGCAACTAACTTACTTTATAAATACCTGTTTTAGCTCTATGACATACTTTTTTTTCCCATAGAAAACTGATGCAGGCTGTAATTTCCTGTATTTAGCTCTGAGGCAAAGAATTTTTATATGAAGTTTTGGAGAGCATTGATCAAACCACTTTTACATTACAGGTCACAAAAATGATTGTAGCTGGAATTTTTATGTATTTCCAGCTGAGAAAAGACTTATTTCAATCTCTTCAATGTTTCTAAAACTCAGTCTCCATGAAGGTTGATGTGCTGCCTCTATCTGATGTCCTGCTTCCATTCACATTTGGGTTTGGGTATTTTTTGCTATTGATGTCAACAAGTACAAACTTAAATGCACAATGTCAATGTGACTTCACTTGGGAAGTCTTATTTCTTGGGTGTAGATGAGAATCCTTAAAAGGGCCTAATTTCCAAAACATTCTGAAAATTAAGTCCCTTTAAGTTATCATATACTGGAACCTAAGACCAAAGTCACTGTTCACTTCACATGCAAGGTCCAGTGTATATGAAGTTGCCTCTTGGCTGACTTGAAAATGTATGCAATTATGTTCTTGCCACAACATGTATGAGCTTACTTTTAGTTCAATGTCTGCCTTGTGTGTTTAGGCTTGTAGGGTTGGAGTTTGGACCTGACTCTGTTTGGCAGCCCCTTATTAGCAAGGTTTATTTTTTATCCTGCTTGTAGCTACTTGACGTTTTGCGATGTTTGCCGTTTGTCAAAATTTGTCAGGTTGAAAGTGGATCTTGCTTAAGAGATAATGATTAAGAAACGTTAAAATTTGGTTCAGGGCACAAACACTTTAGTGTTTGCTGCTTTTTTTTCGTTTTTCAGTCTTACTGGTAAAGCACACGAGCCTAGTCATTATATGGGATGCATGCAACTGTAATGAACTGTTTCTGCACTTCTGAAGAGAAACTTGAATGTCAGATAAGACTAGCACTGTAAACCAAAGAGCTATATAGGAAAATCTGTATGTTGCTGATAGTTGTATGCTTTTAAAACTGGTATAAATTATAAAAATAAACTGTGCTGCTGTGGATAATGCTTAACAGTGAGGTTTATTCTTAATTCAGTTCCCATGCCTCAGTTAACTGAGAATCTGAATTAGACTAAGGATTGATGATAATACACTGTGCTGACAGTAGTGAAATTTTTCAGATGCAAGGGTGACAGAGGTAGAAGGCATGCTAGAAACTGGCTGCAATATAGACTAGCTTCAACCCTAAGTGATAAGTTACATTTGATTTCCCAAAATTACTTGACAGCTAACTTAAAAAAAAAAAAAAAAAATATGTTATCAGCACATCATACTTGACTTACACAGGACCTCGGTTTGAACTCGAGAGAGGGGACACTGGCATTCTGCTGCTTTCTAATATCTTAACTTTTGCACTAGTTGTAGGGTTAATTAGGGAGATTGGTATGCAGCACAGCCTTGCCCTTCTTATGGTTTCCAAATTAGGTACTCTCAGAACCAGCATTAAGTGATTATGACAGTCTATCACATTAATTTATACATACTAGGAAATACACTAGAGCTTGTCTCCATGTTTATTCAAATGTGCTGCCTTTTTATGTGGCTTAAACTGATACTTTGATTTGTTAATGAACCATTGATTAGCGTGAAACAACAATGCAATTTAAAAAAGTAATTCACTAATAAAAATATTTTCCTTTTTAATCCAAGTAGATCTGTGCTGTTTTGGGTTGATGGGTAGAATTAAACTCTTGAAATGTAACTGACTGTCTTGCATTGTTTCCCATACTGATTGCTGAATTCGTTTTTGTGTATTTAACAAACTAGCTGACATTTCCACAAGAGTAACAGATGTAATTTCAGTCAAATTTGACTTCATATGTTTTGAAAAGTCTTAGATTTCCAATAGCAAATGCTTCAGAGGTGGATTAAGGCTTCCTCAGACCTTACAAAATGTGATTACAAGCAATTTGGAATCAGGCTGGATGTAGGAGAACCCTTCCAACATGTTGTCCAAGCAAGGCTCAGGAAGTTACCCTGGTCCGTGTGCAGTTTTCCTTGTCTCCGTGCTGCTTATTTGTGTCCACACATGTTTGAGATGGTGCAATCCACCCACCACTTGATCTCTCTGTCCTACTTTACTGATGTTTCCTATTGTGGTGGGTTGACCCTGGCTGCGGGCCAGGTGCCCACCAGAGCCGCTCTATCACTCCCCTCATTCACCAGACAGGGGAGAAAAAGTGTAACAAAAAGCTTTGTGGGTCGAGATAAGGACAGGGAGAGATCACCCATTATCATCATGAGCAAAACAGACTGAACTTAGAGAGGAAATTAATCTAATTTATTCCCAAACAGAACAGAGTAGAGCAATGAGAAATAAAGTCAAATCTTAAAACNGCAGGGGGACAGCCTGCTTCACCATGGTCTTCACCATGGGCTGCAGGGGGATCTCTGCTCTGGTGCCTGGCGCTCCTCCTGCCCCTCCTTCTGCACTGACCTTGGGGTCTGCAGAGTTTCTTACATCTTCTCACTCCTCCCTCCGGCTGCAGAAAGCTCTGGGGTTTTTTTCCCCCTTCTTAAATATGTTATCACAGAGGCACCGATTGGCTTGGCCTTGGCCAGCGGTGGGTCCGTCTTGGAGCTGACTGGCATTGGCTCTGTCAGACACAGGGGAAGCTTCTGGCAGCTTCTCACAGAAGCCACCCCTGTAGCCCCCCACTACTAAAACCTTGCCGTGCAAACCCAACACACCTATTTATACAGCAATTTGCTGAAGTCAGCCAGGGACTTGGCACCACACTAGGGAACTGAATTCCAGATATCAAATTAGTTTTTATTTCTCAATAAAACTTTCTACTTACTAGTTAACCCCTCCCTTTTCCCAGACCTGCAAATTGAAGACCTCTGCTGTCTCCCAGGGACAGCTGCTCTAGGGGTCTCAGATTAATCATAGCAGCAGAGGCATGTGCAACAACAGCAACTTGGTAACTCTACAGTTAGAGAATTATACTTTTAAAATTATAATTATTTGAGAATATAATATAAATAGTTCCTGATGATGTAAAAGATTGTACATCCTCACAAAAGTTACCTATCCAGTCATTAGTAATTCTTTGCACTTTTATGTTTAAACAAAATTTCTTCCTTGCTTGAAGTGGTGTAGAAATTTTTGAAGATCCTATTTGCAAAATAATTTCAAAAAAAATATGGTGTTCAATACTTCATTCACCCTTCTCATGCAACTCGGCTTCCATCTTACGGTTTTAAATGAGGTGCAATAAATGCAAACTACAGCTGCCGGGAATGTCATGAGAATTAGTGCAACACATCCACATTCTTCATAGAGCTTAAGATACTAATACATATTACAACCTTAAGTATTCATCTGTGCACATGCGTAACAGAGATGTCTTTTTTGTTAATCTCGAAAAAATTCCTAGCGTAACTTAATACCATCCAACCTCTGGCATTGTTCTTAAATCTGTTTTGTACCATGATGAAAGAAAATTAAAAAAAAAACAAAACCAAAACACCTCAGCAGAAAAGCTATAGTGTTCTGACAGTTACTTCTTTAAGAAACTTGCAAAAGCACAATACGTGTATGCAAAGCTTACCCAGTGAGCAGGGTTACCACCACATTTTCCATGTGTTCACCACATTCCAGAGGTAAAACAATTTATGCTTATCGTTAACATTGATTTGCCTCTTTTCACAATACCTTTGTAGGTTTTTTAGTTGTCATTATCCAGTGACTTTTCTAATTGAACTCCAGGTTACACAAAGTCCAACAGTGAAAAGCCTTCCAGGCTGAGAAACTGTATTTTTTGGCCTTCCTATGTTTGACAGATCTGCCTCAGCAATGGTTACCCCAGAGTACAGAGTCACAGTCCCAACTGTGTTTCAGAAGAACTTAAGTGCAGCATTTTTTCAAAAATGTTATCATCGGAGGACTTGAAAGAAGTCCTCCTGTCCTCATTACTGTGAAACATCCATCAAAGAGACTGTCTGCCTTGGCTGGCTGCACCCCTGGGAAGGCTGTGCTGTACATACTGTGCCATCCCAGGCACCGTCCCTCACGCAGCCTGGCTCACCAGGGAGCACGGAGGATGTCCTGGCCTCACCTCCTGCCACTCACAGTGGATTTGCGGACACCACACTCCATACCTTTAACATATTCAGCATGGATTTCTGTCAGTTACATCCTACATCACTCTTCCCCTCTGTTGCACCCTTCACCTTCCCAGGGTGGATGCTGGGGCCAGGGTTAACTGTGGCCATCCTGTCCTCACAGGCCCTGGGCTGCACGACGCCTTTTCTCCCTGCAGCTGCCCCGAGCCTGCCTCCGCCATTTTGCGGCGGGACACAGCCCAGGGGCCAGGCACCATCATGGCGGCGCTGCCGCGGAAATACTCGAGGCACCAAGGCGCCAAGATGGCGCCCGGCTGAGCCGAATCTGCCGCCAACCCGCGCGTGGCCGAGGGCGGGCTCGAGCCGCACGCAGACGCCAGTCAGGAGGCGGAGTCGGGCTGCGGCCGTCGGCGCACGCGCAGGACTAGCCGTTGGTGCGGCGGTGGCGGCGCATGCGCCTGGCGGCGGCTCAGCAGAGCCCGGGGCTGGCGGCACCATGATGTGGTTCGGGGGCTCCATCCCGGCTGCCATCGCCGCCGCCAAGCAGCGGAGCTCGGTCTTCGTCGTGTTCGTGTCAGGTACGGCCCGGCCGGGATGGGGGAGCGGTGCTGGGTGCCGGGTTCTGGCTCGCCCCCGCACTGACACAGCGCCTGCGGCCGCGTCTCCACCGGGGCCGGAGGGGGCCCGGAGCAGCCGCCGCTCAGCCAGGCCTCTGGGCTGCGGTGCCGTCCCTGGGGACGGCCGGGGAGGGCCCCAGGCTCCGGCGGCGCCCGACTCGAGGGCAGTTCCTGGCCAACGGGCTGCCCTGTGGGGTGCCGCTGCCCGCAGCCCTCCCCGTCGGGTGGGCCCAGCCTGCGTGCGGCCCTGTCAGCCGGCGCTGCTCGTTCGCTCGCCCCCGGGCGGAGCTTGCCGGAGGCTCCGCAGCGCCTTCGCCAGCTGTTGCTTCCCCGCCTCCCCCTCCCGCCGTGCAGGGATTTCTGCTGTGTCAGTACGAGTCCCTGCTGCCCGGCCCGGCGGTGCGTGGCCTGCTGTAGAGGTGTCCCAGCCCCGGGTCTTGCTCTTGTTGTGGTATATCGGGGCTTTACGAACTGCCTTAGGGCATTGAAATTAGTTGTTCCGATGTTTTGCTTTTCCCTTCACTATATTCTTGCATAAGCCTGCGTTCGGTTCTTACTGCTGTAACTTTCTTAGCTGTTTGTGTAGTGTCTTTTTTTCTCTTGAGTTCTCTGGTTTGTTCTGTAACTGAGTGGTAATTGAAGAAACCTGTAGAAACTCACATTGTGTATGTTGCCTTTCTGCATGGAAAAATGAGAACCGGTAAAGGGAAAGGACAATGCAAGACAGCCTCTTGGAATTTCGTGGGGTTTTATGCATGTGTGTGTGTTGTTTCATTTGTTTCTACTATTGCCTCAAGTGCTTGTGGCTTGAAGTTTTTCAGATGCCTCATGAAAAAACAACCACGCTAAACATGTGGCTAGTGTTGTTCCCTTAAGAATTATTGAACTGGGACTTGCTGCTTAGTTTCAAGAAGTTCCCTCCCAAAGGGGATGTGAACAGAAAAGTGAAGTGCAGTTAAGTTCCTTTGTTGACACAACTCTCCTTATACTTGGAGAACAGCATTTTCTACTGGGTAATAAACGTACTGTGAGAAATCCAGATCTTTTCACCCCACAACATGCTGTGTTGGAAGAAGGGATGAGGTAGTGTATGCAGGCTTTAAGGCAGCACTTATTTAAAGCTTACGAATCGTGATGACAGGTGGGTGCTATGAAATGAAAGCATTTTACCATTGGACTTTTTTCTTTTCTTTTCTTTCCATAAGCATGTGTTCACCTACAGTGCCTACCTGATGGCTCTCTGCCTTCATAGTCAATAATAAGATGATCATAGTGTGTTGTACAAAATTAAATGGAAAGCCAGGTGGTAAACAAGAAGAAACCTCCTGACAGGTGTTTGCAACACTTGACATCTTTACCTGTGAAACATAATGTACTGTGACTTGGTTAAAGGCTCATCTTCCCCCCAACTCCCTACTCAGGGCTAAAAGTTTTCTACTAGATTTCTTGGATATTTCAAATGCTCTGTATTGGGTTTGTGTGGCAAAGTTTTGGTAGCAGGGGGGCTACAGGGGTGGCTTCCATGAGAAGCTGCCAGAAGCTTCCGATGTGTCTGACAGAGCCAGTGGCAGTCAGCTCCAAGACAGACTCACCGCTGGCCGAGGCCGAGCCCATCAGTGATGGTAGTAGCTCTGGTAACATTTTTAAGAAGAAAAAGCCAAACTAGGCAACAGCAATTGCAGCTGGATTGAGGAGCGAGAATATGTGAGAGGAACAACTCTGCAGACACCAAGGTCAGTGCAGAAGGAGGGGCAGGAGGAGCGCCAGGCACCGGAGCAGAGATCCCCTGCAGCCCGTGGAGGAAACCCTGGTGAAGCAGGCTGTCCCCCTGTAGCCCACAAAGGATGATGGTGGAGTAGATACCCATCTGCAGCCCGTGGAAGACCCCATGCTGGAGCAGGTGGAGGCACCTGAAGGAGGCTGTGGTCCCATGGGAAGCCCACACTGGAGCAAGCTCCTGGCAGGAGCTGTGGAGCCGTGGAGAGAGAAGCCCACAGCAGAGCAGGTTTGCTGGCAGGACTTGTGACCTGTGGGGGACCCACGCTGGAGCAGTCTGGTCTTGAAGGTCTGCACCCCGTGGGAGTGACCCACGCTGGAGCAGTTGGTGAAGGACTGTAGCCCGTGGGAAGGACTCACATTGGAGAAGTTGGTGGAGGACTGTCTCTGGTGAGAGGGTCTCCACGTTGGAACAGGGAAGAGTTTGAGGAAGGAGGAGCAGCAGAGACAACATGTGATGAACTGACCACAACCCCACCCTCCTGTGCCGCTGACAAGGAGGCAGTAGGGAAATCAGGAGTAAAGTTAAGCCTGGGAATAAGGGAGGGGTGGGGGAAAGGTGTTTAAAGATTTGGTTTTATTTCTCATGATCATACTCTGACTTCTGATTAGCAATAAATTAAATTAATTTCCCCAAGTTGAGTCTGTTTTGCCCATGACAGTAATTGCTGAGTGATTGCACTGTCCTTATCTCAACCCGCAAGCCTTTCATTATATTTTCTCTCCCCCATCCACCTCAGGAGGGGAGTGATAGAGCAGCTTTGGGGAGCACCTGGCCTCCAGTTAAAGTTAACCTACCACAAAGATTTTTTTTTCCTAGTGTTTATGAATATTTTGAACTTGATACATACGTATTGGGGGCTAAAAAGTGCACATTGTAACTTACTTCCAATATATTTTATGAAACTAATGTCTAAAAGAACAGGCCTGTTTTGTGTACAAGTTTAATGTTTGCTAGGTGGATGTAGGAATATGTAGATATACAGAGTGGAAATAAATTTATGATTGCAGGAACGTAACCTGGTTTTGACATTGTAGTATGCTGTAGGGATTTGTTTTGTTTGTTCTTATAAGCCCTGAAAAAGGGAGGGCGTTACTTCATGCAGCCATATCTCCAAAATGAAAGAGTTGGTGAGTTCTGCCAAGTTCTGGTCTACCCTGGGAACAGTGGGATCAGGGCAGCTGACCTGTGACAGAGCTGGTTGTGAAGCAGTTCTGTTATGCCTGCTGGGAAAGGGAACTGGGAAGCTTAAGAACATACTTTCTCACCATGCGTGGAAGCAGGTGTGTTTGAAGGATGCCGAGTGCTGAAAGAATAGTCTATTTTTGTGCTAGCAGTGATTGGGTTTGTTTGGGTAGATCCATATTTAAATTTGCGCAGTTGGTGGTGGTGGCAGCTTTGAGTCTTTGTGCTACATGCTTGCTCATGGACACTGGAGACAAGCATTGGAAAGCACCTTTCTGAGCAGGAAAACACATTTTCACAAGTGCTTAGTGTTTCTGTTTTGTACGCTTCATCCAATAATGTATACGGAGACAAAAAATTAATAAAGGGAAAAAAAAGTTGTGAGAGGAACGGAAAATACAACTTAACTGTAATTTGAGGGTGGCCACCGTGGAGGATAGCTATTAGATACATCTTGGCCAAAATTAATGAATTCTGGTAAGTCCGTCTCCAGTTTCTGTACCATCTGTCTGTTCCTCTCTCCGTCTTCACATCTCTAAACAAGCACGAGGAAACGAAGAACTGGATTATTCTTCCTGATTCTAAAATACTTTCCAGTCAAGCAAGGAATAATGTGGCTATTTATCTTAGCAATGAGGTGGTGTTTGACTGCAATTGCACGTTGTTCAACCAGGTTTTTTCTTTAACATTTTTGTTTGCATCTACAATCCTAATATTTTTTAGTTCCGTTTTTAAAACCTTCACGGCATACTCTGGTGGTGCAGTTGTGTAAGTATATTAAAGATCCCATTGCATTCTTTTTCTACAGCAGTTGTTTGTATGGAAAAGTTAGTGTTAGGCAAGTATTTAGATATTTTTAGTAGACTAATTGGATAAGCACATGTCCTTTTGAAAAAGTGTGTGTGGTGAAGCAGCTGTCTGTCTATGGGCATTTGGAAATGGGGGAGGAGGCTGAACCACTCTTGGCAGAACAGCTGCATCCATTGACCACAGTTGGAAGCACTGCAATTAAAGGAAGAGGAATGGTTCCTATATAAAATATCCCAAATATATATTTGGTTATGTAGAATAATAGTAATAGAGATTAATACTTTCTTACTTGCTCCAGTTCTTCCAGGGAAAAATCAATACATACGGTTAGAAAACACTTTTCCAAAATCAGTGTATTTTTGATACGCGTGTCTCCGAGAAGCACTGACAGTCATGGCCTTAAGGCAGCAGTACTTCAACAGGGGACTGCACGTACAACTCCCGGTCTCTAACAAGTGAAAAATACTGCATGAAACGACAACTGGGCTGAAACAAACAAATGGTTTGTGTTGTCATTGAATAATGGACTACTATACTTCTATACTTGTGACTCAAATTCTTCATCAAGAATGCAGTTGATTCCAAGCTGCAAGGAAGTAATACAGATTGAAGATAAACAATTGGTTAATTGGTTTTAATTGGTCCAGTTTACTTAGTATGATTTAGTTAATATTCATTGGAATCTGTTTATTAACCCAAATCCTCACTAAACTGGTGCTTTGGAAAATAAAAAGTATGATTTATGATGTTTCTTCTCATTCTGAATCTGTGGCCCCAGAACACCTTTTCAGTTTCCCTTACTCGGACCAGCTCACCATGCAGCTGAATGACTATAAAAGTTACACGCTTGCTGGCTTGGAAGGATTTTTGGTATATTAGATTTTTGGCATGTTAGCAAGGTGAATCCGCTGGAGGGAATTGTCTCCAGACCATTAAAAAAAAATAAAAATTATAAACTAACTTGAAAATAATCACAAGAGTGTATTTCAGAGGTTAAAGTCATCACAAGACTGTCTTTCAAAGGTGATTTCAAGCAATTGAAGCAAAGCTAAAATCAGACCAGACACAGTAGTTTGTGGTGTGTTTTGATTCACACATGTGCTTTATTTTGCAGGTGAAGATGAACAATCTACTGAGATGGCTGCAAGGTGGGAAGATGAGAAGGTGACTGAAGCTGCCTCAGATGATTTTGTTGCTATTAAAATCGACACCAAAAGGTTTGATCCTATTCTAATTCTGTCTCTTACACAATCTTTCATTGATGATGATGAGAGTAAGAGGCTTTTGAAGTCCTTGCCCTGCTTTGGAGGTAGTCTAAATATAAGGTTCCAGAGCATAAGTGAATTCAGTATTCCTGAAACCATTAGAGCCTGAGAAAACTCTAACTTTCCGAATTTACTGTTGTGTTCTGTAGAACATTCATTGCGTATTTTGTACTGTATTTCAGTACTAATAGAAGAATGCTTGAGCTTGTCCTTTTTCAACAGGAAGAGACACAAAAGTTATGTTAAAAAGCTGGAACCAAAATGCAAGTACTCTTGAGGCAGTTCTTGATTTGCCATGTTACATAATGAATTTAAAAACTATCATGAATTCAGAAAGATGAAAAATCTGTAAAACCTCAGAGGAAATACATTTGTCTCTATTGTAACACATAGACTAGAGAAGCATTGAAGTTCCTGTGTAAATTACTCAGTTATTTTTATGTTTAAGTGTTCTAGTCCATGTGTAGAAAATGCATTGACATTTCCCAAAATGGTATTATTTTGAAGTGCTCTGTAGACATTTTATTAGACTTACTATATTATTTGCACTCAATAGACTAGGTGGTTTTTTTCCTGAATTGTTTCTTAGCACTGTTTCCCTAATCTTTTGTAGTCAACTGTGATAACCAGGGATTGTCACCATGTCAACACGTGCGCCAAATGTTAATGAGAAGATGCAATGCAAATTTGCTTTTAGTGTTCCCTCAAGTATTTAAATAGTTTTGTGTGTGGTAGTAGGACAGTTATTTTTATGATGAAAGATGTAATCTAAGGCTGTTGCGAAATGATTGCTCCTCCTAAATGAATCTTTTCTTTTAAACAGCGAAGCATGCCTGCAGTTTTCTCAAATTTGTATCCTTTGAGATCAGCTTAGATGCTACATTATGATTACAGATAATTGGTCTATACAAGTTAATACTGCTCTTAAGACAAATATTTACAAGCAACATTATTAAAAATACTTATGGCACAAACATATGCAGTAAACTGTGTAGTTAAGATACTCTCTATGTATTCAACTTATTGTCAGTTCTTGAGAAAGTGAACAAGTTGGGTTTTTAATGTTAATCCTGTGTAATTGTCCAAATAGAAAATTATCCAAAGCTTTATGTAAACAAAATAACCCATTAGTTATCACTAATCAGCATTAGAAAACAAGCAATGCTTTAAATTATTAGCTGGAGTTCAGAGTTACAGAGAAGGAAGAACAAGTAGTGGATTGGGTTGTGTCGGACACACAGGTATGAAGTTAGGTAAACATCTGCCTACCTTAAGTAGGTCGCTGTTTATAGCTCAGGAATTCTGTATGATGCTGAGAAAGGGAATTCAGAACCTTAACTTGGATTTTTTTTTATGTTATAAAGAATTCATTATTGTCTACATAAGATGGTGTGTCACACTAATTCAAAATCTTTTCAAGTATAATCAGTTTTTGGATACTTATGTGTTGGAGAAAAATATTTTGGCTTAAATACTTTCAAAGAAAAGAAGAAATATTAATGAGTTGTATGTAATGTTTTCCAGCATTTTTGTTAGTGTCTTTTTTTCTTCCTCCATTGGGCGTGACTACTGGCAGCCAGGTGGAGATAGAATATTGGGCTAGAAGGTTCTGTAGGAAGGACTTGCACTTTTCCTTTTAAAGTTACTTTATAAACTTTTGTCAATTGTTGCCCTTAATTGTTGCTGTGCAGATCCTGTAGTGTGTGTTCCATCGAGTTTTTTTATAGGAGACAATGGAATCCCTTTGGAAGTAATTGCTGGCAGTGTTTCTGTTGAAGAGCTTGTTACCAGAATCCATAAAGTTAAACAGGTAATGCTTGCTGCCAGACTGGATCTTTCCAATGGAGTTGAATGTGCTCACATGCTCAAGACAAGAGATGTCCCTGGCCCTTTACCTGTGCCTTGGGGAATTATGAATTATTGGTTCTGTATCCTTCCAACAACAAAATCTGCAAACTTAAAATTGGTACACAAATCAAACAGGTTGGAAAGCACTATGCAAAAGTGCTACATTATTTGTTTCTCAGATTGTTTTTGATCATCTGTGTAACACCTACAGTAATGAAGAAATATGCCAAGAACTAAACTGGAATGACATACCAATTACTCTGTCAGTAAAGTTCATACGTGGCTTTGTAATATTGTCTTGTAATTTGGATTTATAAAATTATGCTATGGAACATAATATAAATGTAGATAGCTTTATCACTTGGACTTCAAGTGTAAAACTAAAATGAGGAAAAAATATTAAATATATGATTGCATCACACTCAACAATATGTGATAATTTTAGTTTTGTATTTTAAATAGGACTGATTCTCCAAAAATAATTTAGTCTTGACTTTTGAACCTGTGGAAAATATTTGAAGTTTCATAGTCTTGGGGTTTTTTTTTCCCCCAATTTCTTAGATGCACAGAGTAAAAGGGCAGCCCTTGGAAAATGGAAGTCAGTCATCTGCTCCCTGTCCCTCCTCTCAATCTGACGGTGCTCCAGAAAATACGCAATCCAGAGCAGTAGAGTTTTGTGATTCTTCTGAATCTGTTACGTCTGAGACAATAAGACCTTCAGCTGGTAATGTTTTTTTACACAACTACTAGCTAATTTGCTCTTGAAATAGTTTTCTTTAATTTGTTACATGATAGTACCTAAAAGGCAATATATTGAGTGGACTTGTTGAGGAAAAACTTGGATATCCCCAAATGCTTCTTGCAAGTCTAGAAGGAAGAATAACTTCTCATTCTGCTCAGTTATAATGAGTAAGAAATCCATGGTTTATAATACAAAAAAATTGTACACTCTTTCTTGAAATAAGATTCAATTTAAAAAGTTTTGCTGGGTTAGTAACTTGAAACCAAATTCTTGGGGGGCAAGAGGAAGTCTAAATAGCAGAACCTCCTATCTTCTTAAGATATCCTTGTTGCTGTGAATTATGGCTAACAATGAGCATAAAATAAGAGGTGTATTTCTTATCGTAAAAAATATTTTCTCTTACGCATTACTTTCTTGAAAAACACTTGAAGATGAAGCACGTTCAGGTCAAACAAGCCAGGAACCAAGTAATTCTTTAGATGAGCAAATGAGTGATGCTCAGCCTGTGAATGATCTTACACTCAAAGTAGAAAGGTAAGTTGTGTTTTGCAGACTTCCTAACGTATTGTATTTGTTTCTCAGGAGGCAGTTTTGTTGTGGGGTTTGGCTGGGGTTTGTTGGGGGGTTTTTTTGAACAAACAGGCTTAATTACAGGATTTTGATGCTCACTGTTATAATCTGGTAAATATTTATGTGTTCCTATTTTTGTTTAGATGTCTGTGACAATACTAGGATTGATACAAAAACATCTTTTAAATTAATCTTGTTTTTAACATTTTCTGAAAGAAAGGGGTAATCTAGAAAACCATAACTGTTCATCTTACTTTGATACAGCTGGAATACGGATGATGTATTTGCTACAAATTTTTGAACGAGTTAAAACACTGAATTGACTGTACTTGAAACTGAGGTAAAAAAGTGCTACCCTAGGTTGTGTGCGGAGATACCATCTTAGTTCTTTTTCCTCCTGTCTGTTGCTTGACTGTAGTTGAGGCATATTGAAAAAGCCAGAGGAATCCTATTCTGAGACTTTTGTTTTGACCAGTGAACAGTAATGAGGTCTGATGAGTTCTAATATTTTAAAGTATGGTGACCAGAAACATCTGGTTCGGTCCATGGTTAAATCATTAAATTGCTTGGGTTTGAGTGCAAGATTTAGTGTATAAAATCGGGGGGTTTTAGCATCTGTAACATTGATATTATTTATAATATCCCACCTAAGCCCAGTAACACATACTTAGTAAATAGGATTATTTATACTGCTAAAATATATTTTAAAAACTTTTCACATTTAATTTCAGGGTTTTTTTGAAAGACGTTGGACAATAAGCATAATTTTTACTTATTACTGATAGGAAAATCCAGTCAATATTTTACTATAAATACCAAAGTTCTCTTAAAATTTGCATTAATCTTAAATTTTACCATATTTGCATATATCTACAGCATTTCTTTCAGGGGTGAGCAGGCAAAGATCTGTGGTAATTACCAGTTTCTTTTTTAAAAAGCAAAACAGCTACCATACAAACAAAATTTTTCTGATTATCTGACTTATCATGTTGTTTTGTCATGTCTGCCCTTTCCCCAGACTTAAAATATGTTGTAAATTACTGTGGATTTTTTCAAGTCAATCCTTATTCTAAGGCACCTTTCTGGATAGATGAGACAGATTCGTGTGCATCTGTGTCAGTGCTAGATATTATTTGCCTTCTGTTTTAGGAAGTGATGTGCAGAAGAAACCAGATGGCTTAAACAGCTAAGAGGAGGCTGAGATTCAGGGTTTCTGTTACCACAGATCATAAATAGTATTTGCTTATTGTATGTCTTACATCTTACTGTTGAACTAACTTGTAAGATTCCTCATTTACTGAGCGGAAAATGACAAAAGGAATGTTAGAACTCCACTAAAGTTGGAAACTCAGTGGTGAATCACCACCTCATCTTTTTATAGATGGTACACCCACATGTGAATGTTACAGTAGGTATTAGCACTGTGTTACGGTTCATGTTCATGTCTCTGTTCTTCTGCATATGTTTGCAAACATTTCATTAAAATTTTTAAATGTTAATAACAGATACTGCAATTTTAAGATTTTTCAATTCATTCTTAAATTTAGAATAACAAAAAAGCTTGAAGAAAGACGAGAAGAAAAAAGGAAAGAAGAAGAACAGGTAACACAGAAATATAAAACTGCTTGCAATTTTTTTATACCCTTATTTGAATAAATGCTTAATTCCTTTTTAAACAAATGTGCTTGAGTCTTGTCTTACTCTGGTCCAAGGCAACTTTGTGATCCAATTTTTGTGTCTGTTGTTTATTCAGAAAGAAATTAAGAAAGAAATTGAACGGAGAAAAACTGGTAAAGAAATGTTGGAGTACAAAAGACGACAGGAAGAAGAATTGACAAAACGTATGTTAGAGGAAAGGAACAGAGAAAAGGCAGAAGAGAAGGCTGCAAGAGAACGTATAAGACAACAGATTGCAATGGTAAATTTTTCCTTTTGGAAGATAACTTGCTGCTTCTCTCTCTGACAGGAGACACCCATGTACTAAAAGGATAAATTCTCTCGCTTGGTGAAGATTGTCCAGTTTTCTGTTTGGAATCCTGTGGGCCTTGTAACAGTTTGTGTTTGGGGTTTACATAGCATTTTCTGTGTATAAAATGAAGCTTCTGCTTTCATATTCATGATGATCTTTTCTATCTGAACAAACATACCAACTTTTCTGTCATATTGCTTGAGTCCAGTGGAGAGTTATCACTTAAACATAAAAATAACTGCAATTTAAGCAGTTTGCTGGAACCGAAGCAAGGGGATATTTAATTGTGGAACGTGCAGAACAACACTGATCTCAAAATGGTGGTGAAGGTTATTTTCTAAGTTTGTGTATATGTGTGTACATATATGGATATGAACAATCTGTAGCAATTGAAATCCTTCCTCATTTTTAGGTTTTGGCCTAGAACACTTTAATTAGTGTAATTTGGCATAAGATTTTTTTCCCTGTTAAGTGTTAAACTTGCATGGGATGATCATCTATTAACTGTTAGTGGGAAGTGACTCACTGAAAAGCGTGTGATTTTGGCTAATGCCATGGGATTGTGCAATTTGGCAGTGAATAATTCTTTGTGGCACTACCATCTTTTCTCCATGTGGCCTGCTGATACCTGTGTAGTTGGGTGCTGATCGTAGCTCTCCGTTTTAATGAATATTAAGCTACAATTTATGGTAAAAACTAAGGTTTCTGTTTGGCCCTTTCACAGGATCGTGCCGAGAGAGCAGCCCGCTTTGCAAAATCAAAGGAAGAAGCAGAAGCTGCAAAAGCTGCAGCTCTTCAGGCTAAGCAGGCTGAAATAGAGGCCAGAAAAGAAGCATCTCAAAAGGAGCGAAGGTGAGTTGCTGTAGAGAAAGAAGTCTATACTTTTGGGGGAGATAGGTAAAGAAATGTAAACTTTCAAGAGATTTAATATTTACCTTAATCTATTAATTGATGCTATGTTGAACTGTTTAAATAGTGACATAAAAAATTGGCTTTCTGGGTTTGTTTTTTTTATATTTATTTGTGGCTATTTACATGAATATTACATTCTCTGATCTTTCATCCTTTCGACATTCCTGATTATGAAACACAGGCAACCTTGTGTGTTATTTTAAGTAGATAAGAGCTTTTTCTATCTGATCTTTGATTTAAACACCTATTTAAACCTATTTAAGCTAGGTGGGGAGCTCGATAAGGTGAGAATGTGATGGATAATGACTAGGTAATGTCAGAATTGTGGTGGGCAGCATGGTGCTGCCCCAGCTGTTCAGCTGTGTGTAAAATTGACTTGGATTCAGCAAGGCTTGATTGGGCTCATCAGCTGTGTGGGTCAGAGCTGTCTCCTGCTTTGCCAAACAAGAATTTCAGAAATACTCTAACCTGTAGAGACCTTATGTGGAGTTATGGAGCCACTGTGAGTCTGGTACTGCGCCTGAACAGAGGGTAGGCATGGGAGTTAACTGCCTGTGCTGGGCCACAGCTAGATGAATATAGAATTACTTGCCAAGCCAGCTTTAAATGTCTATGCCCTCATAGTACAATTTATTGAAAAAAGAACAAAAGCAATACAGGCTGCACCAAAGAAATACGAGTTATATTTAATGAATTTACTATTTTTTTGCACCATTAATGTAATATCTTGTTTAAATGGTGATGGGTCTCTTGGACTCTGATAAAAAAAAGAGGAGATGCATTGCGCTGTATAAGCAGATGGTTATCAACTGTGGATCCAAACTTAGGACCCACCTGTACTGCCATAAGTAGGACCACTGTCCCTCTTTTCCCCATTTCACTACTACCAAGTAAAGCCCTGGGAGCAGTTTGACTGTAACTATTCATGTGCTGGCTGACCCGCTACGTGTCCTGCAGTGCAATAGCCAGGATTCAGTTCCGCCTCCCAGATGGATCGTCCTTTACCAACCAGTTCCCATCTGAAGCACGGCTGGAAGAAGCAAGGCAGTTTGCTGCACAGGTAAATCGCTGTTTTGTTTTCTCAGCTACATGGTGATTACAACTTGGTGTAACTTCAGCTGTCTGTTGATTGTGGTGGAATTGTCATCAGCTGCTTTCCTTTTTGTTTATCTGAAGGGGTTTTGGTAGCAGTCTTTTCCAGCACCACCAACTGCCTTTGTATTACTGTAGCATATCATTAGTAAGAGATAGTAGGAAATGAAAAATCCTTCATTTCTCTATATAAAGACAACTGATAGTTTGATATAGAACTCTTAGGTCAATATGGCAAGGTATACCTAACTGGCAAGTCTGTAGTTGTTTTCAAGTTAACGGTTACAAATAAAATGTTTTCTTTACGCTTTCACAGACAGTTGGTAATGCTTACGGCAATTTTTCACTGGCGACAATGTTTCCCCGAAGGGAGTTTACCAAAGAAGATTATGGAAAGAAATTACTGGAGCTCGAGTTAGCACCCAGTGCTTCAGTAGTGTTGCTGCCGGTAGGTATTGGGTTTGGGTTTATTTGCTTTTCAATTTTTGTGCAAATACTATCCCTACAAATGCATCTGTTTAATATCTGACAAGTTTGCTTTATGTGTTCACGACCAGGCGGGAAGACCTGCTACTTCTGTTGTTCAGGCTTCAGGCGGTGATCTGTGGAAGTTCTTGGGTACAATACTTTACCCCCTCTTAGCAGTTTGGAGATTTATTAGCAACTTCCTGTTTACGAGTCCACCCCCCTCACAGTCTACCGTCAGATCAGCTCATCAGCAAGAGCATTCAAATCCTTCAGCCTCTGGCAGCATTGAGCAAAGCAGGTAAATCAAAACTGTTGATTTCTCAAGCTGCTTGCTTTAATTGTTTTTATCTTGCAGTGAGGAACTGAGCTGTATCTGTCTCTTACCTGCTGCCCTCTCCTTGTAGTTTCTGGCCACCACCTTGGTTAACCTGGTGGCTGGTAAACTGGATGGCAGCTCTGACTGGGATTTCTTGACTTTTACATGTGTGATTAAGCAAGGTCCTTAATTGTTTGCTTCAGTTTCCACTTACAGAGTAGAAAAAGCATTGCCTTGCAGTCATTTATGAGTAGGGAATTGAGCTGTAACTACGAATGGGGGCTTCACTTCAGCTGATATTGTTTGGAAGATAAAAATTTTGAAACTAGATGTCAGATGGTCATGGTTGTACAAGAAAACTCAAGCAGCTGAAGTCCAGTTTTGACAGTGCAGGTTTTGTGTTGCCTAGAGGATGAGAGATCTCCTGTACCAGGAGAGCTGCTAGGCCCTGTCACGTGCAGCAGCCAGGTACCACTTTGGAAATTTTCCAGGGAAAATGAGATTCTGTCAGTTTGTTTGACGGCTAAATGACACATTTTCAGCTGGGTATTGCTTCCCAAGGAAACAACGGGCTGAAGAAAACTATTATTGGGGGTACGAGGAGGAGGGGTGCATGATTTACATCTATTGCATTTGCTTCTCTTGTGTAATTATTACTGGGGAAGCTGTCAGACCTCACTTTGTCATTTGTACCCTAGGCAAGCAGTCAGGAAGCGAGTAGTGGAAAAGCGGGGAGAAGACTTCAAAAAAGAAGGCAAAATATATAGACTGAGGACTCAAGACGATGGAGAAGATGAAAACAATACTTGGAATGGAAATTCTACACAACAAATGTAGTTTTGAGTAACTGCAGTAATCAATGTCTGGCTTTTTCTTTTTTTTTTTCTTTTTTTTTCTTTTTTTTTTTTTTTTTCCTTCTTTGATCTAAGTCAACTAAAGCTTCTGGACAAGTGAGGCTTATTTTACACTGACTGAATTACTTAATTCTTATTCCTGCAGTGGTGTATGGAATAAAGTCACCTAAGTCAGAAAAATTGAATGGGTGTAGCTGAGTCCTAGAAGCAAAGAATTAAAAAGACTGAAAATCTCAATCAGCTTTCATAATCATTACCCTGCTGCCATAGAAAGGCACTTTTTAATCTATAAATATTCTGCTACATAAATTTAAGGGCCAGATATTAATATAAAGGTCATGGGTGTAGGCAATGACTGATTAAAATGAGGGTTTCAGAAGCACTATAAGTAGCAAATCAGGTAACTAATTTATGTTTAACTTTTTTCTTGCTTCTGCAACTGCAAGCAAAACCTTGTAGTTTTTAATTCCCCAAGCACTCAATAAACTATTTTCCAGAAAATGTAACTGTCTTCTCTTGTGAAATTCCTCTGAAGTACTTGGGTCACAAGGAAGAAAGCAGTTAGGATCATACACTGAAATTTAAAATATAGTGGACAGACTTTATTCCAGTTTGTTACCTTGCTTAGGTGTCATATTAAAATCTAGTAAAACACAGCTGAAATAGTTTTGGGTCCAGGCTACAGTACAGGAAGAAAAAAGATGGGCTTTTATCATGCAAAATGGAAATGTTGTTAACAGGGGGCTGCAATACAGGAGCCTGGAAGCTTTAATTTTGGAGGAAGGGTCATATGATCCTGCATGGAAGTGATGAGCAGTGTTCCTCAGTGGTCGGTACGGGGACTGGTGCTGTTT
The DNA here is from genome assembly GCA_013400195.1 of Aramus guarauna. Taxonomy (NCBI): domain Eukaryota; kingdom Metazoa; phylum Chordata; class Aves; order Gruiformes; family Aramidae; genus Aramus; species Aramus guarauna. Next base: position 371,083 of record VXBL01001714.1, read on the forward strand.
AACATCTTTGTCAGTGACATGGACAGCAGGATGGAGCGCACTCTCAGCAAGTTTGCTGATGATGCCAAGCTGTGTGGTGTGGTTGACATGCCTGAGGGAAGGGATGCCATGACAGGCCTGAGAGGTGGGCGTGTGTGAACTGCATGAGGTTCAGAAAGGCCAAGTGCAAGGTCCTGTGCATGGGTCAAGGCAATCCCAAGCACAACTACTGGCTGGGTGGAAAATGGACTGAGAGCAGCCCAGAGGAGGAAGACTTGGGGGGGGTGGTGGATGACAAGCTCAGCATGACCAGCAGGTCAAGGGAGGGGATTCTGCCATTCATCATCCAAGGGGAGATGATGAAGCAACAACAGAAGAAAGTTCAAGTTCTGAATCCTTATGCAGATGGGAACAAGCAATTTTACTTTTGTCTTTAAGAAATCAAATCAGTAATGACTGGGGGGAAAAAAGAATTAACACAGGAAAAAATAATTTCCTTTGTATTTTAAAGCTGGTAAGCAAACAACAAAAAGATGGGGAGCCCTCCCTGAGGGAAGATGCACAATTGCAGTAGTACAAACAGGTTTCTTTGCCTTGTGCTATAGGCTTTTTTTTTTTTTTTCTATAAAGACCAAACCAAACAAACTTAGCAAGTGGAAACTTTACAATTTACTAAGTTCCATGTGTGATCGTTTACAGGGTCTTTTGGATAATTTTCCATACTTATATGCAAGAAGAGCCAAGCCCAATGCTCCGACTGCAGAAAGAGCAAAAAGGATGTACAGTGCTATTTCAGCGCTTTGCGATGTTAAATCTAATCCCAAAAAGCGCATGCTGTGAGCCAGTGCTGGTGCGGTATCTGTTGGTGTCACTGTCCCTGAGAAAACAATAGGAAAGTATTAGTACACAGGCTGGAGTGAACTCTCTCGTGTGTGTATGCATTGCTGCTTCCTGCCTCTGCAAGGCTTTCAATGCTGCTGAATTACTCTGGCAGTAGCTGTAATTCTTTGGGATCAGCCACTGTCGCAATTCTAGCTCAGAGTAAAGGCACAACTGAGGCTCGCAATGTAACTCTTGAGATCGAGGAGAGATGAGTATTCTCTGGCAGCTGTGGTCATCTCAAAAAAAGCTGATAAAAATGATTATTTGAAAGCCCCACAGTAAAAGGGTTGCTGTTCAGAGAATGTAAGTGCCCAAAGCAGTGTTGCCAAAGCCTTACCCAAAACACAGATTATACAAAGTATTAAAAATTGTTTAGAAACAGTGATGTGGACACACTGAATGTGTGTGCTTTGGAAAACATCTTGGACAGTTCTGTTAATCAGAGGAAAGTAGAATGGAGTCACTTTTTTGCTGTGTTTTGGAGACAGGCAGGTATCAAGGTGCTAGCACACAAAATTTAGTCACTTTTCTGGTTTTGTATGCAGAAGGGACATAATTCCACATGAGTGTCTTCAGTCATAACATAGACCAACGATTAGTCAGAGCACTACTGGAGCCCTTAAAAAGTGTATTACAGAAAATGGTGATGTCTTTATACATTATGGAAATCTTGTGGGATTAGAATCAGCTACACACACAAGCATGATTTCTGCTAGATCACTTACCTTCAGGTTCCAGCTCCAGACAGGGGTGTGGGCCCATTGCTGGGTCTGGAAACCCGTTGCAGTTTATGATCTGTGAGTAATACCTGGCAGAGGCCTTGGGGCGCCGCGGCAAGTCGAGATCTGAGAAATTCACGTGATAGAACCCAAACCTTTCATCAAAGCCCACTGCCCACTCAAAGTTGTCCATCAGCGTCCACGCGGTGTAGCCTCGTAAATCAACGCCGTCGAGCACAATGGCTGTTACCAGGACCAGACAGAACAGGTTAATTGTGCAGCGGATGACAGGCTGCGGCCAGCAGCGGCACAAAGATGTGCCAGGGCACCATGCAGCAGCAGGGTTAGTGCCACATTGGCCTTGGTCTCACTTTTTCCCCATTCCCACCTCTCTCTCATGCTGCATTAGCTCAGTTGCTTTGAGGTAGTTTGACCTTACAGCTAATGAGCAATCAGGGTAGCTCAGTCAGCCTGCCACTACTGGAGACTGCTTTTATCTACTCAAAAAAAAAAAAAAAAAAAAA
>VXBL01001714.1:373210-541817 GCA_013400195.1 Aramus guarauna
GAAAAGAAAAAAAAAAAAAAAACACATGTGTTATCCAATAAAGGTTTAGGAACAGCAAAGAAAAGCCATCAATATGCAACCATTACTTAAATAAGTGTTTGGGCAGTGAACAAGCACTTCTGAACATCTGGCTGCCAGCTCCCAATACGTCAGAAAAGCAAACTGAAAAAGCCCTTCCCCAATGTTGCTTGATTACTGCTATAATTGAAACCAGTTTGGGGTCAGGTTTTTTTGGTTGTGTTGTTTGGTTTTTTTTAAAGAAAGATGCAGGGTTTAGACACAGCAATAGTTAAATGAGACGTTCGAATAGGTATTTGGAACAGTTAACCCATCAAGCAGTGGAACCTCCTCCTGCCAGATGCAGCTATACAAGGAAGCTGCAGTGACCCTACTAAGCCCAGGGTTTGTTCTTCCTTTAGCTCGCCTTCCCCTGCAAAGCCAGTTTCTCCTAAACCCAGAGGCTCTCAGAAATGGACACAGAGTAAACCCACGTGGGTGTGCAGCTTGCAAGTGTGATAGCAGAGCACAACTTGTGTTATACACATCCCACCTGCAGCAAAACACTGCCCTTCTCTAGAGATTCAGATGATCAGATTTAAATAATTATTCTTACCTTTCAGTGCTTCATTAATGTAGCTGCGATAGTAATGTGTTCGCCAAGTGTCATTGAGGTCTAAGGCTCCCCTTTCTGAGACCCCATTTTCAGTCACAAAAATGGGAGGGTTGTCGTACTCTTCCTTTATCCATCTCAGGAGCTTTCGGAAACCAAAGGGTGTCACCTTTAGCCACAAGGAACCAGAGTTCAGCCAGCTGCGGTCGGTTACTGAAGCTACACCCCTGTGGAGGAAGACACGCTGATCAAGGGAGCAGTCCCAAGTGCCTGCTGCTGTGCCTGGCACCTCATTGCTCATAGGTCCAAATTGGTGTACTTTGACACCATTTCTACTGGTCAATGAATAATGCGGTGCTTGAGCACACAAAATTGCCATTTACACCTATGTACAGGAACGTAAAACTGAGCCCAGTCTCCTTCCATGGGGCTAAACCATAGGGGCTGGGATGCAACAGTAAAGGGAAGTTATAATTCATATATTAGCTGTGTAACCATTTCAGAAAACAGCCTATGTTCACCCTCATGTGTGGTCCCACCACTACCGTAATTCTCATCAGAAAAACTAGTAAGCTCCTATTTAGGCTTATTTAGAGCTATTTAGGCTCTGAACTTACATTTATCCAGTGTTGTGAGGGAACTAACAACTGTTTAACAGCAAATGGAGCAGTATCCATAAACCAGGATAATCTAGCAGTTCAAACTGCAGACTGGGAGCAGGAAATCCAATAAATACTGTTTACAGCCGATCCTAAACCATTGGGAGACTCACAAGTGCAGATTCCTTCCTGTAGTAGAGCCTCTAATTTGCTTTATTCTGTTTTAAACATTCACGTTTATCATCAGGTCTGTAAAAAAAGGGCTGGTGCTGGACTTTTGTGAAAATACCAGCACCATAGGTACTGTTTGGGGATATTTTCCCTAGTATTGGTTATAACAGCTTAAAATACCTGTCTCACGGCTTTATTTGCTATCAGTTTACAACACTCTGTTGACCCAGGCTCCAGCTGTGCATATTTTACTTGCCCGATAATTTACATTGGTCTCTTACCTATCAGAGTCATATGACAGAACACCAGCAGGATACTTGATGTTGTATGTTAAAACTGTAGTATAATGATTTAGACCAAAGTAGTCATATGTGCCTTTAATTCTTTGCTTTTCACTTTCAGTAAATTCTGGAAGTCTGCAATAGAAAACAGAGAAATGCATAAACTCCTCAAAATGCAAGTCTTCTCAGGATTTCCCTTTCTTTTGCTTCTACCCCACCCAGTCCTTTTTTTGGCTCGAACATGCAATTCACGCTGCTTGCACTAGCATTCTCCAAGAGAGGAACAGACCTTTCACTGACCAGAGAAGGGACACCTGATGGCTAAAGGTCCTGCTCATGGTCAAACAAGAAGTTTGACCATCATCCTGCTTTATGAGATAAGAAACAGAGTTTGCTCCACCAGGAATGCATTGGTAAGAAGCAGCGACAATCATTTTGGTTGTTATGTGCTCACTACACCCCTACGGAGACCCAGAGCTGCGGTATTCCTGAGTGACCTGTCTCAGCCACCATCCTGCAAGAGCACGACTAGCTCTGATAGAGCGGAGCATGAAATGGTGCCTTCTAGCAGCCACTGACACCTGGGACTCCTGTCCCCGCTCAGGGAAGCTGTCACAAGCCACCTCAAAACACTGTGCTCCTACTTGCACACACTGAAGGTGGAGCCAGGCACCTGAGCTAAGACGTGCTTCACGGGAGCAGGGGAGCATGCATCTGCTACAAGAGGAGCTCTTTCCTCTCTGTGTGGCAGTAGTAGTACTTAGGTCGTGGCAGAGGCTAATGCAGCGTTGACTCATAAACTATGGTTTGTGCACGGGAAACAATAAAAACTTTGGCGCTCTCTCCCCAAGAGCCATGCTTTGAACACACTCCATGCGTACTGCTGCTATCCCTGGTAGCAGCACCACAAGTGCAAGGAGAGGTACCGCAATCCTTCTGGAGGAACACGGGAAAACCCAGAAGCAACTGGGAACTAGGCTCTGTGTGCGGACTCTACCATTTAATCCCAAAGTGCTTGGTTCCCTTCAAAAGGGAGGCCTCCTCAGAGAAGAACATCCCTGTTTGGCATCTGTAGCCCTACACAGTCTACTCAGAGTAAGAAATAGAGTGAGGGACATCCAGGGTACTCTAGGACAAGACGTGAGGTTTCAGCTCTCTTCTAGCCAGAAGAGGGAGAAAATTCTCCTGGGAACTGGGTCTCTAAGCAAGCCGTGCTGAAAATGCAGCCAGTGCTCCCGGCAATTTGGTGATGCTTGAGAGTTTGGAGTCTTAGATTGAGGACAGGACTTCTTCCCTAGACAGAGATGCTTGGGCACACTATCTCATGAAGCACCATACATCACTTTGCTCTCTTAATAATGGCAGCAACTGCCAGAGAAGAAATTACATGTCAAAAAAAGTGCTTAAGAATGCAAGTGGTTTGGACACATAAGAAACATAACTCAAATCTTGGAAGAGACCTGCCTTTGCTGCAGAGCATAGACCGACTCTTCCACCATCTCCCTTGTTTCAAATCAAGCGGTCTTTCACATTTTTGGAGAGGAATGATCAGGAATAGCCCTAGATCTAATATACCCCATTAAATTGCTATTAAAGTGAAGAGGGAAAAAAGTGCTTTCCTTGTATGTGCCTATAAAGCGAGAGAAAAGGAAAAGCATTCATGATGAAGCACTGCTACCACAATAAGAATAATTAATGGGAATGGAAAATAAGAACAGTAATTCAGAGGGACCAATGAGTTCTCAGTGCTCGAGTTTAGTCTACAGGTTTGAGGAAAGTTAAAACACATTTACCATGGTTGTCAGGTAAAGCACTGTGGCTAATGTGAAGCTGCCAACTCATTACCCCAAAGATATGTTATATTAGTAAATTTAGTTTGCAATAGAGGTAAAGACAGGGAGCAGGCAAAACGTACACTAGAGTTTTTCTGGGAGGATACAGTAAGATTTTTGCAGTAACACTGCAATAGACTCTTTGAAATTTAGCACTTCCATCAGAAAAGCAGGTTTCAGCACAGCAAGTAAAACAAAACCAGACATGTGCCTGGGCTCTTACCGGGACTGGCTCAGCCCCTGAGCCAGACTGCGTTCCCGAATCCTCGTTTTCATAACTTCGTTATAATCACCATTTTTGAAAATGGGATGAGCAAACCAACCTAGAAGAAACTAAGCCAGGAAATAAGGGAGAAGGATAAATTATGTATCAAAACAAGGGATTTAACCATTTCTCCGTCATGTGCTGCTTTATAGATAGTACCTGAATTTATAATGAACAGGGACGTGAAGATACCCAGGGATGCCCATATAATGGCAGTAAATTTTATAAGCTTTTGTCACTGCAACCATTTTTTGTCTCATTTCTGTTGCATACTTGATCAGCCACTAGAAGAAGGTGATGCATTTCCTTGCAGAGATGCTGCTGGCTCATCCTTTTCTTCCAGTGAGATGCTGACCGGGGTTCTGGGCATCTCCAGCACCCAGAGAAGGGGTGCCACCAGGAACAAACCCAGGAGCAGCAGGGAGAGCTGTGACCGGGTGTCTCTGTACCTGCAAGTATCGCCTGGCAGCATCGATGTCCTCCTGGTTGTATGGGTTCCTTGGTTCTGCCCAGTCAGAGTTGATGGTAATAGAGATTAATCCTCCTTGTTTTGCTCGGTAGGTCTCATTGTAGAGGTGCCAGGCTTCTGCATGGGCCTTTATTAAGTTGTGCCCCACCACGTAGGGGGCTCGCCCTGGCCGAACAGAGACACCTGCAGAGACAGTGACAGCACAGACAACGGAGCTGCAGTTTCCAACCTTCTCATCGACTGCTTCCCAGGTTAACACAACACCCAGAACTGCCCGCTAGTAAATGAATAAAAGTGCAGCACCTGGTGCCCTTGGGCCCAGCCCTAGGCTGAAATCCCTGCTTTGGCAGAGACAGCTGAAGGTGCAGCTGTGGTGGGCAGGCTGAGCAGGACTCAGCATTGCTCCTTCCTCCCCCTGCAGAGGGACAAGGGCTGGTTCAGTTCTCTGTCTGTGCAGGGTTGCTAGCCCTGGCAACAGGCTGCTGCTGCTGCCAGTATGGAGAGCAGAAAGCTGTGTGTTCATCTCCCATCCCTCCCCTTCCTTTGCTTCTACCATATAGCTGAGCTTGGCCCTCCTCCAGTCCTAACCTTTCTCCACAGTCCTGCGAGCTGCTCTGGAAATGGGGTCTGCTCCAGATAGCAAGTGTAATCTGGAGGCTGCAGAGCAGGGGTAGGTTAGAGGAGCAGAAGAAGGAGAATGGGTCTTGGAGGGGACAGGCAAAGTGAAAGAAGGTCCTGTTCACCGCACCACAGCAGTCCAAACCCCATTTATCCCCACCACACCATCCTCCTTGCTCTACCTTTGCAAGCCTGTAGCTTCTGCTCTGCTGCAGCATAAAACGGAGCTGTGTGCACAATGCTGTGAAAGCTCTGAGGTTAGACCCAGCAGTCTTACCTGGAGCAGCTGTGCCAACGCCATAGCCACAATATGCAGTGTTGTAGGGTTCATTCAAAGTTATCCAAAATTTCACTTTATCTCCCAGTCTCTGGAAAAGGAGCTCAGCATATTCCTTAAACCTCTGAACTATAGTATCATTCTCCCACCCACCGAGGTTCTGCAGTGCCTGTGGGAGGTCCCAATGATAGAGAGTTACCTGTGGGGAAAGACAGCAAGAGAAAGGACTCAGTCACTCTTACTTTTGGAAAAAAGGACAGTAACCCAGCCTTATTTATGAACACAAATAAACTGTGCTTTGATCTGCAGCTACCTGTTCCTAACAGTGGTTGATTTTGTAGCGATCACTCATGCACTCAAATAAAATACCTTTTTGCCAGTGTTTCAGTTTCTTTAGGACATGGGGAAATGACTCAAACTTCTAGGGTGAACTTGAACTCCTGATGGTGAAGATGAAACTATTAGCAAAAACCACCGCAACCTTGTGACAGCAAGAACTTGTCGGTGAAGAAGTGCTGTGCCTGCACTGACTCTCAGATGAAATACAGTCCAATAGAACACCTCTTCGGGCTGGTACATCTGTTGGACCAGGCTAGAGCAATGCCATGAAGGCACTGGTTTTCTCAGGCATGATCTAATGCTTGTGTAGATATTCCTGGATTGCCCCCTGTATAGTGTGCATAAACACATTTGGTGCAGCCACGTGCACTCCCTACGTGTACCAGCCTGGTTTGGGGAGTACAGGGACAGCCAGCAGTGGGGAATCAACAGGTAGAAGCAGAAAAAAGCCACATGTGTCCGAGTCTATGGGGACAGGTTAGATTCACTCAACAGTGCTGAAATTGCTGACATGCAGTGATGAGGTCACTGTCCATTACACGTGACAAACCATGTTGATCAGTGGTGCTTCATGACTCCTGGGAAAAGAATAATGTTACACCCATCTCCAAGAAAGGCAAGAAGGAAGATCCTGGGAACTACAGGTTGGTCAGCCTCAAAGATCACTGCGTAGGTCCTTATGGAACCCACTTCCAAGCACATAAGGGATGAGAAGGTAATTGGAAACAGCCAACAATAAGGTTACTGTGATCTTTCTGGGTAGGAATTTCTAACATATCACTATATTCCCAGTTCATTTGCTCATGCAAAACCCATGTTTCCTCAAAGAACGCAATGAAAAACAATTTCTTTGTGAAGGAGGGTGTGGATGAAAACACACACATATGCTCTGAGCATCAGACTTGGGTTCTGCTATTTTTCAGTTACCTGAAAGTTACCGTTTTTAGTTACCTGAGGCACAATGTTAGCTGCCAGAAGAGCATCGATAAGTCTTTCATAGTAGTTCAGTCCCATTTCATTGATGTATCTGGTGGTCCCATCTGGGAGAACACGGGACCAGGAGATTGAAAACCGATAGTGAGACACTTTGAGGCCTTTCAGCATTTCCACGTCCTCCTCAATCTTGTGGTAGCTGTCACAAGCTACATCTCCAGTGTCATCATTGCTGATTTTCAAGGGAGTGTGAGAAAATTGGTCCCAAATGCTAAGTCCTTTCCCATCTGCTCTCCATCCTCCCTCAATCTGTAATTGAAGATTGGGGGGGAAATTATTAGTAACCTCCAAATTTAGGTCTTGGCCTAGCAAAGAATTCAGCCCGTTAGTCTTTGTGGCACCACACAATATTTTGACTTATCAGCTTAAGACTAGAAAAGGCAATGTTTTTGCTGTACCGAACTAGTAAGACCTCTTGGGCTTCAAGGCAAGATGTATTAGCAAAGTACAATGCCACAGAACAGTCGTCATTTCAGTTCACCTGCTGCTCCATGTTGCTTGGCTCTTGTGAAGCCCATACTGCTGTCTCAGTCCCAGTGGTATAACCCTGCCCTTACATATCTCCAAGTTCCTCCCTTTTACCCTCAATTACGGTAAAACCTAATATTACAAAAGCTGTAGGTGTCTCATCCAAAATTAACTAACTGTCCACAGATACTTTAAGAGCCTGTCTCAGTTTCCTAACCTGATATGCTGAAGTTGCTACACTCCACCAAAAGTTCTTTGGAAACTCGCCATATAAAAACTCATCTTCTTTTGGCAGTAGGATACCATTATTGCGGATGATTTCTGCATAGTACACAGCAGAGCGCTTTGGGGTTCTTGGCCTGTTGGGATTGTCAAAATCAACCTGGTGCAGTCCAAATCTTGGATCATAACCATTCAACCATTCAAAATTATCCATAAAAGACCAAACGTTGTATCCTCTCAGATTAACACCATCCAATTTGTAAGCTGAAAGGCGAGAAACAAATGGAAGAGCATCAGTCATATAATCACACATTAAATGAACCACAAGGAATTCACATGCAAGCACATACACACTTCCAGCTTCATAAAGCTAGCACTGGACAACTAAGATCATAAGAGACTCTTCATAGTTGGAGGATATAGACTACAAATGGCCATGTAAAGGAGATCATAAAAGGAAACATTATGTTTATATCGTGTTCAGAATACTTAAAGTCTAATATCAATTGCTTTTAAAAACTAGTCCTCAGAGGAAGAAAGTAACCAGAAATCTAGGGAGGACACACACACCACCAACAGAACAAAAGCAAACAGTGGTACCTTTTAAAGCTTCATTGATGTATGTTTTGTGGTAAAATATCCTGTTATTGTCATCAACATCCGATTTGGTCTTTATCCCCACCCCATTCTCAATTATGTATATTGGGGGATTTCCATATTCTTCTTTGATCCAGTTCAGTAGCCTCCTCAGCCCCCAGGCCACAGCCCGCTGGTCATTAACAGCTGAGGAAGGCCAGGAGCTGTCAACCTGTGTTGAAACTTCCTGGTCATACTCATAAGAGAAGGGCCTCAACCGGGTCGTTGCATGGGTTACAATTTTGGAGGAGTAGGTGTTGAAGCAGAAAACATCTGCTGTGCCCCTGATGTAATCACGCTCCTCCGCTGTGAAAACCGGTAGGCGAGATGATGGCAGGTTCTGGAGCTCACTCCTGTTCCCAACTTTCCACTTCATGACCTCGGGGTAGTCCCCATTTTTGAAAATCGGGTGTGTAAACCACCCGATCAAAAACTGCATGTATCTGTCTGCAGCTTCTATGTCCCTGGGGTCGCTTGGTGTCTTTGGCTCACCCCAGTCAATGTTGGGACACAGAGCAATGATCCCTCCCTGACTTGCTCTGTATTTGTCATCATATGTGTGGTAGACCTTGGCGTGAGCTTTCAGTAAGATGTGGGCAACCCTGTAGGGCGCACTGCCAGGGTCATTGACATTGGGTGGAAATGCCCCGACGCCATAGCCACTCCAGGCAATGACTTGGGGTTCATTGAACGTAATCCAGAACTTCACTCTGTCCCCAAAGGTCTGGAAACAGAAGTCCGCAAAACTATCAAACAGGTCAATCAATGCGCTGCTCTCCCAGCCACCAATGTCCTGGAGAGCTTGCGGCAGGTCCCAGTGGTAGAGAGTGACAATTGGAGTGATGTTGTTTGTAACCAGTCCATCAATGAGACGGTTATAGTAGTCAACTCCATGGCTGTTTATTGAGTTGTTCCTTCCGGTTGGGAAAATTCGAGACCAAGACAGGGAGAAACGATAGTTCTTTACCCCTAAGGCTCTCAGCAGGTAAATATCTTCCTCCACCTTGTTGTAGCTATCACAAGCTATATCTCCAGTATCATTATTTTTTATATTCCCTGGGACATGGGTGAAGTTATCCCAAATGCTGGGTCCTTTGCCATCAGCATCCCAACCTCCCTCTACCTGGTAGGCAGAAGAAGACACACCCCAAGAAAAGTCCTCTGGGAATGTCCCATAAAAGTACATGTCCCTTTCGAAGTCTGTTTGAGAAGAAAACTTCTGCCAGACAATCTTCGCTTTGGAGGGAACTTCTGATGCTGGTAAATTTGGCAACTTTGATGGCATGGGTAGGTCAAACACCACTGGTGTAGAAAATCTGTCCAAGACTTTGGATGGGAAACCATTGTTTTCAATAACACTGGAATAGAAATAAGCAGATGCCTTGGGAGTCCTTGGTCTGTTGCTATCTTCAAAATTCACATGATGTAGCCCAAATTTCAGGCTGTACCCCACTGGGCCTTCAAAGCCGTCAACCAGGGATCGAGCGATATATGACCGAACATCAACTGTGTCTAGTTTTACCGCTGTCACAGAAACAGTGCAAGACATTGTTATTCATTTGAACATTTTCTGAACACAGCACAGCACAAAATAAGTACCACAACTTAGGGTAACTGTGATAAGCCAAACAACTATGAATGGTCTTTTAGGCAAAAAAAAAACAACCTCAAACAATTAGAGTATCTGGCAAGAAAAGCAGTCAACACTGTAATAATAGGAGCTGTTCAAATGCTTAGTAATAAAAATGCAGGAGAAAAGAAATATTAGTCAAGAGATATTTAAGTACAGGACACTTGTGCCAAGGGTAGCCCTTTCCCTGTGTTCTTGTTTTTGAGCACAATTAATCAATTTAGGTATATGGTGCTCTTTTAGATTTAACACTATAGTTAAATGGAAACATTACATGTATTTAGTGCTTGCCTATCTTCCCTGAGCACAAGAGAGTTTCTTTTAGCAGAACAGAGTATCCAATATCAGCAGAAGCAAGTCCAGCATCCTTCCTCACATTGTCTACAAAAAGCACTAAATCTCTCTCCTTCCAGAGAATTTCACTTCCACTATGCAGTCCCTCTTCTTTACTGCTGCTGAGGCATAACAGCAATGCAAAATTGTGTTTTCCATCTTTTAACACTTCTATCAGTATGTTGAGAACTAGGTCAAGAAGATCAAATGGTGTAGACCAATGACCAACATTTTTAATACAGCATATTTAATAAAGTTTTCCTGAAAGTATTGTATCTCAAGAGAGTATCAGTCAAATCTCTGTTTGAAATCTCAAATCTCTGTATCTGTCCAGAACTACATCAATTGATAAGCAGTTTGCAAAGATACAGGCATACCTTGAACCTTGCTCAAAACAATTTGAGATATAAATATCTCCCTAAAAATTCTAACCTGAAATGGTACAGGATGCTCTCAGTTAGATCTGCTTAACCAGTAAAGACATCGTTCAGTTCTGATCTGAGAGCTCTGTAGGTAAGAGCCTGCCTGCAGGCAAATCATCTACAGGGTAACTGAAGTATATAAACACCGTTCTCACAGACGGACCGACATAAGGGTCCAGGCTACATTAATTCGTATATATGAAAAACCTATTCCCATATCTAAACAGAATGGAGAGATCCATATTGACCTCACATCACTACGCAAGTGGTGACGTTTTAAAGTTAACCACCATGGAAGTGACAGAGTAACTAGTTGTCATTATATTAAAAAAAAAATATTAAATTTCTCCATACCTTTTAGAGCCTCATTGATGTATTGGCGGAAATAATCTACGCGCAGAGTGTCATTAATAAGATCCCCTGAGTCTTCTGTCGGCATTCCATTTCCTGCTATGTAAATTGGGATCTTTGTCCCTGTATATTCCTGGGACACAAACTTCAGCAGCCTTCTTAATCCCCAAGGGACCACATGGATCCAAGAAGAGGCAGTCTGTGGCCAAGAAGGATCTACATGCAAGGAGAAGTTCCCGATGCTCTCATAGCTTGGTGTGCAGGTCCCATTAGTCACAGCACTGACCAGGTGGGAAGTGTAATGGGAAAGACCAAAAAAATCTGCAGTCCCTTTCACCCAGGACTTCTCCTCTTCAGTAAACAGAGGCAGCTGTGCAACTGTTGCAGAGCACTGCTGGTTCACTTCCTGGATCTGAGCCTTCAGGATATCTGGGTAATCACCATTAACAAATATAGGGTGAGCAAACCAGCCAAGCATGAACTGTAGGTACCTCTCAGATGCTCTCACATCCTCAGAGTTGGTTGGAGTCTTGGGTTCAGCCCAATCTGAGTTCAGCACCAGCCCGACCTTTCCCAGTTGCCGAGAACGGTATTTGTCATTATACAGGTGCCAGACCTTGGCATGAGCCTTGAGAATTGTGTGAGCCACCTGGGAGCAGAAAGCACAGGAATAAGTGACACACTGCTTTGCACAAGAACTCTTAAGCATTGAGATTACTGCCATGTGAGAATGTCGTCTCTCTTCAAAAGAAGAAACCTGGACAAAACAAATAATAATAGCCAGAGAGTGCAGTAGATTTTGGATTAAGCAGAAGAATCTGGCTATCCATCAACACCAGCTTTCAGAATAGAAAAACAAAATAAAGACGTCTAGCACCCATTAACTACCGCATTTTTTTGCAAGTATAATAAATCCAACAAGCAAATAGTTGTCTCAGAGGCCACATTAGTCTTGAACATAGTTAAAAGTACAGAACCATCAGAGGAAAACCACACAACAATGGCAGCTGCAGGATCCTAGTTATTCCTGTGTCCCTACCTTGTAAGATGCTACTCCTGGATCAGTAATTCCTGGAGGATGCTCTCCGGTGCCATAGCCAGCATAGCTGATAACCCAAGGCTCATGGAAAGTAATCCAGAACTTGACCCGATCCCCAAAAGTGGCAAAGCAGAAGTCTGCGTAGTTTACAAAAGCATCTATGATACTGTCATTCTGCCAGCCACCAAGGACCTGAAGAGCTTGTGGGAGGTCCCAGTGGAACAGAGTCACCATGGGCTCAATGTTGGAGTCTAGCAACTGGTTAATTAATTGGTTGTAATAACCAACACCCTTGGAGTTGATGGTCTCGTTGGTGCCAGCAGGGAAAATTCTAGGCCAGGATACAGAAAATTTGTACAGTTGGGGATGAAGACCCCTAAGTAGGTAAATGTCATAGCTGGTTTTATAGTAGCTGTCACATGCCACGTCCGCAGTTTGGTTCATGTAGACATGACCTGCATGCCCAAACTGATCCCAGATGCTCTCTCCTTTTCCATCCTCTGCCCAAGCTCCTTCAACGTTCAAAGCACCTGTGGATGTGCCCCAGAGGAAACCACTTGGAAAAACATCTTGCAGAAAAGAATCCCTCTCCAATTCAGACTGTTTGGAAAACATTTCCCAAACTGTTTGATAGGAGGAGCGAGGGGCAAGAACAGCATCTGGATACTCCTGAAGAGTATTTGTTTTGCTGGAAAAAGAATAAAAATAAGTTACAATCTCCAAGGTGGATGCCAGTGCCACAGAACTTGCAAACACAGAGGAGAAAAGAATTGTTTGCTTCCCATTCAGCTGCCATAAGCCACTTAGGGTATAGTTCCTTTGCCATCCGATCAATCCAACCCACTGCCTAGCAGATGAAGGTTGAGTGCAATGAGCTAATTGCAGAGCAGCTCAAGAGCTATATATGTAATGCTCTTCTTTGCAAGTAGATTCTCATAATTCATTACACCTAGGTCAGAGGAGCAAACAAAATCCTCACAGTGTGCAGCAATTTCACATGCTACAACTGCTCTCATGAGTGTCCATAGGATAAGCTAAAATTAATCAATGCTGATTCTGTAAGCCTTAGCATCTACCTGTGCAATGACATCTCCTACACTTCTGTAGGCCAAATTGGCTTCTCTCCTACAAAAGCCTCTATTGTATTTATTTATTATTAACTATTTTGCTCTTGAAAAGGACAGAATGCTTGGAAAATGTACCTGTTACTATTGGTTTGAAGGTGCAATCCAGGTAACCAAGGATGAGAGTGGAAGAGGATTGCATTGCCTGTAATAGTAGGATAGAGGCTTGCCCGTAACAGCCAGAGGCTGGGCTCAGCAGAAAGGCACTCCTTTCCAGTCCTTTCAGCAACTAACAGCAGACTTTACTACTAAACTCTCTTGTGTCTGCCTGCACATAAATTTCTAGGGGACATAATTTTATTATAGTATCTGATTTAAGGGACAAAAACCGTACCTTAAAACCTGAGATGATGAGAAGTCCAAGAACTCACTGACATCATACCCAATCACACGTGTCTCTTCCTTATTAATAGCTGAAAACAAACAAATGGTAAGTGATGGACTTAGTCACAACTTAGATGCCGTGGACTGCATGATACAACTTGTACATACAATTACACCTTTAGAAACAAGGTGCTTTTCAGAACTAATAGCTATTTTTCTCACATAAAATATGTTGGGTTTTTATTAGATATTTCCAATTACATGTTAAAAATGATCATAGAATCATTTAGGTTGGAAAAGATCATCGAGTCCAACCGTAAACCTAACACTGCCAAGTCCACCACTAACCCATGTCTCTAAGCACCACATCTATGTGTCTTGTAAATACCTCCAGGCATGGTGACTCCACCACTTCCCTGGGCAGCCTGTTCCAATGCTTGATAACCCTTTCAGTGAAGAAATTTTTCCTAATGTCCAATCTAAACCTCCGCTGGCGCAACTGGAGGCTGATGAAAATGATGAAAAGCTTTGGGAAAGGTTTCCTGCTTCCCCTTGCTCTACACTTACCATCCACCCTGAATTTTCCCAGAAGGCTATGAAAGAAACCATAAAGTTATTTTATCTAATAGCAGTGGTCTGGACTGGATAATTTTGGATTTCCTCTATAATTTGCCATGCAGAGCTTAGCTAAAAAACTCTGTTCCTTCTTGAAATATGTCACTCACCTGTGACAATGGCAGCTACTGGTATGAAAGGATTCTCCTCCATGGAACCACAATCAAGGAACTTTAGACTAAAAATCAAGATCTCTATGTCCTTCCAGACATTCTGCAAAACCAGAAATCAGGGACTTGTATGGAAAAAAGCATCAGCCAGCTAGTAAAACCATGGTCTTGGCATTTGCTGCTTTTAACACAGAATAGGAAATACCTAGAAGACTGAGAATTGGTGATAAAGTTCTTCAAAGTTAAATTCATAAATCAACAGAGTAAGCATTCAATACCACCCACTATTTTTCTCTGATCCTAAAAAAGGCCAATGTAAATGAAAGCATAAACCCCAGAAACCTTCAGTGTTCAACCTTTCATTGAAAAGGCACAAGGAACTATGTCCTTTTTTGAAAGCTTACTTGGTAAAAATCTGTTGCCATAAATGGCCCACTCCAGATTTTTAGTGTAACTGCAGCATGCCGGGATACTAAAGACAAGTCACATGGGTAGCTCCTTATTCTGCTGCTCAGTTGCTGGATGAGTCTTGTCTTATGGATACTAAGAATGCAGTCATTAACAGAGGTTTAATATCAGGTACTAGCTTAGAACATCACTGATATTGTTGCTGCCATGTGACCTAATCCTTTCACAAATTCATCCTCTTTAACATTTCTAGCACTGCCTCAACTGATGAGGAGTTGTGAAGGTTGGTAGTACCATTGCAGAACCCATTTTAGAATAAAATAGTGTCTTCTAGTGTGTAGCTATTAGCCTAACAGCTTATCAAACACTTAGGAAGTGAGAGAGAAGGTTTTTCAGTCCTGGACAAATGAATTATGCCATTCTGGTAATTAATAAATCAGTAATGAGTATTGATCAAGATGATCCTTTCCAGCACTTTCGAACACCTGTTTTTAAGTCAGAATAACAACTGAGAAGTGAGCACTATGCAGCTGTTTCCTAGAGTAGCTGTTGTATGAGCTCTTATAGCAAATCAGAACTGTTTAGACATGCATCAACAAACATGAAATTCCCCTTCTATTTATGGTCTGTTGTCTGCTGCTATAATTTTAACACTGTGCATAATGTTACCTGGAATTCATTCAAATTCTTGTAGAAATCTGTTTCATTTCCACAATGGTACTGAAGGCTGAGAGACAGAAGGTCTACTGATTCCTGGAAACAAGGAAAGGAAAAGAATCATCCTGGACCAAAACATATTTTTTTGCAGGTATTACAGTAAAAATATATAAAATTGTGAAATGTTTGATAAAGATACATTGCTGGAGTAAGAAGCCATACAGCTGTATGGGAGCCCTGGACAATATAATGAGTACAAACTGGATACTGTATGGGAAGATGCATTTTGTATCTCTCCTTCTCAACAAAGTAAAATTTAAACAGCTAAATGAAATTCTAAGAGTATCTTATGAATTTAATATTAATGATTTACAGTTGATTTTTTTAATTTGTAAGGCTGTCTATGACAGAGGAACCTTTGCAAGTATGTGGTTCGGGTAGGTCTTATCAATAATCCTTGGGGAAAGTCCACTTCAGAAGTCTTTAAGCGTTCCAAACTACAAGCGTTATCCCACTAGAAGTTATCAAGTTCAAGAGAACAGATCGTATTCTTTTATTAAGCCAGCTGATGAAGTTGGAAAAAAAATGATAAGCTTTCAGTTTATTTTTCAGTCCAAAGTTTTCTTCTAGTTTAGTCAGTTCATGTAATACAACATCTTTGCTCTCCCTACGTTGTGGTTTAACCTGGCTGGCAACAAAACCACCACGCAGCCACTTGCTCTACTCTCCGCCCCTCAGGAGAGAGTTGAAAAGAAAGAAGTAAAACTCGTGGGCTGAAATAGAGATAGTTTAGTAGGACAGAAAAGGAAAAGAGTAATAATAATGATAAAAGAATATATGAAACAAGTGATGTACAGCACAACTGCTCACCATCTGGAGCCAATGCTCAGCTACTTCCTGAGCCACCCCGCCTCACGGCCAACCCCTCAGTTATATATGGAACATGACGTTATATGGTATGGAATATCCCTTTGGCCAGTTTGGGTCAGCTGTCCTGGCCATGTCCCCTCCCAGCTTCTTGGGCACCCCCCACCTTCTTGGCAGGCCAGTATGCGAAGTTGAAAAGTCCTTGACTGCTTGGCAACAACTAAAACATCAGTGTGTTATCAATATTATTCTCATCCCAAATCCAAACCACAGTACTATACCAGCTGCTAGGAAGAAAATTAACTCTATTCCTGCCAAAACCAAGACCCCCTACAAACCACACCTTGCTTATACCCTTGAAATGTCACACCTACAACATTGCTATTATTAAATGTTGAAGGATTGTGAATACAAACAAAAACCCTGCACTCTCATTTGTTCACTGTATCCTACATTAACATCCCCTAGGTGAAGATAAGTACTAACAGACAGTTTGTTTTTTACAGAAAGGATGTCATCATCTTTGCAGAGATTATGTTCTCCTCCTGCATCCCTGAAAAACTAGATCACTTTTAGCGCAGGTCAGTCTGTGTTTTAACATATTAAGCAGATTTTTAAAATAGCAGTTATTTAAAATAAAGTATCTATTTCTTCAGTGGTGCATTAAGCAGACTTGCAACGAAAATAACAATGGGTACACTTTTTGCAGACACCTTGTCATTTAAGCATATATATTGCTAACATTGCCAATTATGAAAGCAGTATGTCTCCATATATCTTCATCGGTTCTTACTATTCAAGAAATGACACTGAAATAATTTTTAAAATCAGCAAGCTTCACATGATCAGACTAATCAAGTAAGTAAAATTTACCAAATTGTTCAACTGGCCAACTTGCTAAAATTTTATTTAACTTGCAACAAGTCACTTGATCCCATACACAAAAGTGAAGTTAAATAAAATAAAATTTATATAATTGTGGAAATAATTTCTATTAAGGTGTTACCTGAAGAGAAACTGAACGAAATTCTGATGAAGCACTATCCAAGACATCACCCATACCTAAAGCAATGGACAGCTTTCCACCTTGAAAAAAAAAAAAAAAAAGAGGCAATCTATTGGTAGTATGTTAAGGACAAAATATTTCAGTTCACTGCAGTTATTTTAAAATCAGTTGGAAATTTTTGAAGACATGGATTATCAGACAGTGTCCTAGGTAGCTGATTTCAGAATACCCACTATGATTGCAATGGAGAGTTGAAGAAGGTAGAAAGTCAAAGGCAGAGTTTAAGGTGTCTTTGTCAATAAACCTCGTGTTATCATGACTGCTCATAAACATCTTATGCAAGCACTGCTGCTTGCAGGAAGAAAGATCTGCCTACGGCTGTCCAGTGGCTGCCTTTCCACTCCATGCATAACTATAAGTAATATCTTTAATTTTCATACCTTTGTAGTGGTTCTACAGTGGTTATTTTTTTAAATCCATTCTGGGGTGGATGCTGCTGAGATGCTGGGATGTTGGGAATTTGGGAGGACAGGTTATGTGGGAGGGAAGCCGGGCAAGTTCTAAGAGTTATCACTAGATGGCATGAACTGTGCAGCAAGCTACTTCTGACAAATGCAGGAATTAAAAATAAATAAATTAATTAAAAATATGAAAAAACATGACTCAGCCAGCTCTGCTGATTGTTTGACTGGGACAGATAAATTCCAAGCCCAAAGAAGACAAACCCAGGAGGACAGCTGCTTAGAATATCCTGGGTACTCATCATGGAAGAGGTGAAATTCTCTTACTCTGTGTAACACAGGCAGAGTTAAGATTTAATTATTAAAAATCCCAGTGTCTGCAATGAAGCAAGTCAAACAAAGGACATTTCAGACTTCCTCACTGTCATTATCTCTCAAGAGACTTCCTGTACCTTGTTTCTTCATGGTTTGAGATATATTTCAGAAAGTTTTTAGTCTTTCCTCTGTGGATCAGGAAGAGGTACACAAAACTATTATCTACAAAATAACTTGATTATTATGGCTTTATCATTGTACACAGCAAAAAAAAAGAATGAGACTGCATTTGAGTAATCTTTAAAGCATTTTTAACTGATAATTTATTTTCATTTTAAGCTAAAAAGTACTTTGTTTCATGTTGGGTTTTTTAACTTTTTAAAGTTAAATAAAATAATTTCATTTCAATTAAATGATGATTATAATTTTAAACCACAGTCAATTTTGTTTAAGTGGATTTTGTCCATACATTTTCAAGGATTTCCACCTTTTGGGTGGAAGGCTGATTCTTCAGCTAGATCTGGACCTCCAAAGCTGTATTCCATGCCTTAATGAAAAAGCCTGCACCCATTGAAATATGGAGTAAGGCTTTAAAAATGAGATGTCTGGGCATCTTCCTAACATTCTTCCTAAGCCTCAGTCCCACTTTTATTATGCAACATATTTAAGGTTTGGTATATGAACAGTATGAGACCACAGTTCATCGGGGGCATCTGCTGGTCTTTAACTTAAGAGCACATGGACAATAGCCCTTAGAGAAAAAGTATAATGAAATATTATAATGTTTAGTTTTGAAGTACTAGTTTCAGCTGCTCAAAACAACTGGAGGCTATTTAATACTTTTCCTGATGCTTAAAAGATTAAAAACAAATATAGACACATACACATATATATTATCCCCAACTCTTTTACCTATCAAGTAAAACACAACTACCAGTAAATTATAAAACAATTACGAAAATAAGGGATTTGAAGGAACCTGTTAATCAAGGATTTCTATGTAATTCTGAGAGCACTGATAGCATATGCGCACAAAGATTGCATGTAGCAGTTGCCATTTAATCTCATCACAGAATACTTGTGAAAAAGTCATAAAAAATTCCCTCCCACCATTCTCCTTACCTGCCAGCGAATATTTTTTGTGGTAGACAGCGTAAGCTCTTTCATGAGCGGCAGCTAGGGCCTGGGCTCGGTACTGGGGGTCATCATAAGGCAGGCTTTTAAGGACCTCTGGCAGGTCACTGAAGGTGAGCCACACATCGACCAGGCCCCCAAAAACACGGAAGCTGAACTCTGCGTATTCCACAAAAAGGTCAGCAAAAGCGTTGGCTTTCCTACCCCTGGCCTGCACGGCCACAGCGCTAGGGACAGGCTGGTGATGCAGAACTACCACTGGCCTGAGGTCTGCAGCAACAACAGTCTCGAGCAGCTCCTGGTAGCACTCCACTTGCGCTTCATCTGGCTTCCTTGCATCCCCCTTCGGAAGAATGCGTGCCCATGGCAGGAAGATTTTGTAATGCGTCACCCCGATCTCACGAAGGTGGGAGAAGTACTGAGGCAGCTCAGGAGCCACAAGATCCTGTTGGCACAGGTAATCATGGGCTTCAGCCACAGCAGGGCCCTGATCTTCCTTGGGTAGGACTTGGTCTTGCAAATGCAATCTATTTACTAACTCGCTGGGTAGAGGTCCAGCAATGGCGATAAAATTCTGAGCAAATTCCTGGTCTATCCCAATGCTGGGAGACACTAAGAGAAAAAAGACGACTGTCTTACAAACCAGGTCCATTTCTGGACCTTCTTCAGAAACAGTTACTCCATACTACTTATATTACAGTAGAAGTAATATTTTAACTGAAATTATCTATTACACAGATAAATGTTCCTAGCACTAGCTGACACTAGAATGATAACACATCAGGACTTTCAATCAACAAATGAACGAACAAATAGGCAAATACAAAAACCACTGTCAAACAATTAGTTGGAGAAAGGTCATTTGGAAACATTTTCTGAGATGCCTAGGTTCCCCTTTATGCTTGAACATCAACTGACATTTACTGAAACCGTCTCCATTTCAGAGGAAGATAAAATAAGTAGACAATGCTTTTGATCTCCTCTTGGCTTTTTTTTTTTTTTTGTCTTAAAAGGAATCTCAGCACAGCTCTGGATGCAGAAAATAACAAGAACAGAGTTATCTGCATTGCTGGGGCTGGGTGCCACCATGGCTGAGGGTGGGCAGGGCAGCAAAAGGCACGTTTGCACTGTAATTCTTGCGTGCATAAAGGAAATCTGAGATGTGGCATCTTACCCACTTGGAAAGGTGGTTGTTATGTGAATTCAGACAGCAGTGCTTATGCCCGATAACATTGAGGAATTTGAACAGTATCATTTTATTGCTTTCCAAAGTACTCCTTCCCTCCGCCTTGGGAACACATGCTCTCTCAGCAGGGTGGACACATACAGATCACCAACCTGAACTGCTGCAGGGAAGAGGTAACTCAACATTTCTACATTAAAATACAGCAAAACTGAAGAGCTGACAAAGACCACCTGAAACTGCGGTCTGTGCTGCCTAAATACAGAACATGTCTAAATCAACTAAACACAAAATTCTACCTAACTATATTGAAAAGTCAGTTCCATCTCCGTTTATTTTCTTTAATAACCGGCTTTTTGTTTAAAGCATACCTGGAATCATCTGGACAATTTATTGCTCTGTCAAGCAATATTATCTTTAAGTTACAGTAGAAAATGTCTCTCAACATTTGCTGCTACTCAAATAGCCAATCTTATACCAGGATTATAATTTGTGTACTTTCACCTTGTTTGATTCCCAGCTGACTTTTTTTTTTTAAGGAAGCCTAGGAAAGCTTGCTGTTCTGAACAACTAAGTCCTTTTTTTTACCCTGAACAACCTAACAAGTCTGAATAGGAACTTTACAGCACCACCTGCTGCTTATTTTTCAGTAGAGCAGTGTTAACTCCAAAAAGAGAACACCCCTCCTAGTCTGTGAAGCACACAGAACTGGGGAAAGAGCAGCACTTTCTCCATGTGAAAAATATTTTATTATCAAAGATCAGGGTGAGGGGAGGGGGAAACAAAGAATGAAGTACAAACATCTTCCTGTCCTTATTTAAATGTAAATCAACAATATAGAATAACATGAAACTGTTGTTGCAGGTGGAGGGCAATTTTTAATGAAATGGAGGATTTGCCAAGATGCAGTTTATGAAAGAAATTAGGGGAGAGAAATTTCTGCAGTTAGTTAGGACTTAGTGCTCAGTGGTATGTTAGCATTGCTGTTGACAAATATTTATGATTCCTTCCATTCTATAAATATAACTGCTATCTTGAATGATATGCTTACTAAGACCAAGACATATCTCTCCCAAGCTGGGAAAGTTTAACAGGAAAAAGATGACTGTTACAAACCAGGTCCATTTCTGGACCTGCTTCAGAAACAGTTATTTCACACTATACTTAAAATATATAGGTTTGGTATCTTTTACATCTCTCATGCTATTACAAATGTTTCTTAGGTGCTGGTATCAGGCTGACAAGACAAATATTCAGCTATTTTTAGTTCTTAATAGATTATTTAATAATCCTGTAGCATACAGCAAATAATGGAGACAAACAGAAATTTAAGTACAGTTTTTCTTATAGAAAAATCTACAAACAAGTTTACAAATATAGTCTTTAAAATCCCTCACAAAGGACGGCAATTTTCAATTCACTTACAAGTCAAGACATTCATCAAGATGGGTGTTTCTGATCTCCTGACTTAAAGCCTTGCTTTGGGCTTGGCTATTTTCAATTTTCTATTTTACATATGCAACAGGAGCATACACATCTTTAGTCCATCTAAAAAGAAAGAGAAGCAGAGTTTCTCATTGTCCATTAACGGAAGTTAAAAAAAAAAACTTCTTAAAAAGCGAGCATCTGTCATCCAGGAAATTTAATCTTTCTTAAGACATTTAACATTTAGATCACTACTTTTTCAGCCTCAAAGCATAGGCATAGAAAATAGCAATCCCACATATGAGTGACAACAAATCCACCGCCAGACACATCCTGACATTTAATGATCTTTTATTTACGTTAATAAGAAAAAGTTAAAAACCTATAGCATAGAAGTCTACTAAATACAATAGAACAATGCAAAATTCCTCTTACTTAAAACAGAAGCATCTCCACAGCTTGATGCTGAAAAGAGCTTTTGAATGATTCTCCTCTGCATCTGGATGATGGCATTAAAACCCAGAATTAATAATGAAACTAATAATTAAGTGTACAATTTCTTTAAAAACTTTCCAGGTATGCTCAGTGTAAATGAGCAACCATATATTACTAACTGCACATTGGTGCGCTCCATAGTAAAGCATTCATAGGAGTTTAAAATGTTAGCTATACAGCAACCCTTGCAAGAAAAGAATGCGTTTTCCAACATGTAACTAGTCAGGCTCTACAATCCAGTTCTCAGCCCTTAGTCTTCCAGCAGATAGTTTGGGTTGACAACCAGGTATGGATCTTCATCAAAAGTCTCCTCTTCTCTGGATCCTTTCAGTCCTGACTGGGACAGTTCTATCAGAATGTGGTCCTGCAACAAACAAAAATTTGTATTCAAACACGAGCAGGAATGTTTGTTTGTACTTGGTGAAAGGCATCTCCTTTTTATACTAGTAGCACCTCTTATTGATGAATTATGTACCCCTTTTAACTGTGAACTCCTTCTTTAACACGTTCCTAATCTTAACAACTACATTCAGTGGAAATCTCTTATATGTTGTATGCTTTCTGTGAACACTTCAATCTAGTGGTTTTGTACCTTTAAAAGTGAGAAGTATATTTTCATACTTTTCCCTCCAAACTGCCCTAGTGCCCCCATGACTTAAAGCTATCCATTGAATAAAGTGTTGTTTGTATTTCTGTATCCTAATGTATAACTAAGGCTATATAAATACAGAAAAATACCACTCACACTTCTACAGGGACATAATATGGCACTTTGAAATTTACTTACACACATCTCTAATTTCAGTGTTTCCTCTATACTTACTTTTAACAGGTATTAAACAAAGAAGATGTTTATACTGCATCAGTCAGTAACAGAGAAGCACAAAACTTATTTCTCAAATATTGCACTACATAAGTTAAAACCCTTTTCCACTATGCACATGTCTGTACATACATAATGCGTAAGTCGGTGAATAACTCTCTCTATGATCTTCTTTTTATTTATTAGGTCTTCTTCAGATTCTATTTCAGATTCAATTTCCTTTAGATACCAATTAATTAGTTCACTCTTCTTTAATGATGAATCATCCTCTTCTGTAAAGAAAATAATTTGCATAAATACAACAGCAGTAAGATACCATTCAAACTGTAAGAGGAAAGGATTTATATGTTAACATATAAAACACTGAAGAAACATGCTTTTTAAGATGTTTAAGAAATATCACACTTTCTTCTGTTTCTTAAATCATCATGTTTTATATATGGTTTAATTGGAGATCTTTAGATTGAGAATTGAAGCTTTCAGTTCTATGCATCTGAGTGGCTTACAAATTAAATGAGCAGCTAGCAAGCCCATCAGCCTTCAGCTTCAAGAAAAAGTAGTTGTAAAGACTCATACAACTTTCTGCTAAGTAAGGGCAGAAGAAAATCACTGTCACGCAAAGCTGAAGAAGTCATCCTTCTACATATACTCAGCATTTTGAGCAGATATTGTAGTCTCTACACCCTTCCAAAAACTTTGTAGCATTGGTATACGCTATGAGACAACTGCTGTGTTTCATTAGAGGAGTAGCCTCACCACACCTGAAATATTTTGTCTCCCCAAGAAATGATGCAGCCATTCGGCACATATTGGTTAAGTATATACTTTAGGCTGTGGTTGCTGGCATACACTGAAGCTCTTGCTATGGTTTTCATTGATGCTGTCTCATCTTAAACCAGCATGTGCTACAAATCCTTTTCTGGACCTGCTCTGTTGACATCTACTTAGTGGGTTTGGCAAATGACTAAGACATCAGAGCTAGGAAGTCCAAGAAGTCCTACTTGTATCATCAGATGTACTACAGCCACATGTGCACAGGTTCACACCAGACCTAACAAGTTTGGTGTCTCAGTAGGAGCGAAACTCTCAAGTGCAATAGCATGAGAGGTAGTTACACTTTCTCCCTGAGTCTGACGTCTTTTTAATAAACAAATTCTTACCTTCCTCTGCTTTCCTGAGGTGCAGCACCAGGAGATTGGAAATTCGTCGATACTCAGAGAAGCCCAGCCTAAGAGAAGCTTTGGGTGCAGCATCCCTGTTCATGTCCTCGGAATGGCCATTGATCCCATTCACAAGACCATTGACCCCAGCTGGAGCTTCTGCCTCACCTGTTTGGACACATTCCCAGGTTTAATCCGTAATATCTTTCAACTGTTTAATACTCTGAGCCACTGAAAAGTGTGGAATTGACCAACCAGGTGAGTGGACCCACAAGGAGGTTGAAGAAGTAAGAGAGTTAAGAACAGGAGTCAAGATTCCTAGAACTTACTAGATGAGAAATAGGTGAGGAACTGAAGACAAGCATATACTCAAACAAGGTAAGCTGTAAAGGCTGGAAGTACTTTCCCCTTTAAAAAAATTATCTATGAGTAACTTACCATTGACTCCATCTTGGTCCTCTTGATCTTCCATTTGCTGTTCATCATCTTGGTCTAAATTGATGTCAGGAGTCTCAACTCTAATGATGGACTTATTTAAAAGCCTGAAAGCTTCCTTCACATGTTTCGGGTGAACCTGGGGAAGATTTGAAAAAAAACAAAAAAACATGTATAAATAGGCGTGGCGGCTCTTCTAGTGTTAAAAGCCTTTTTTCCCCCGATAGCTCCAGAAACTCAGCTCTGACTCTGACGAAGGGTCTTTCTATCCATCTCACCTGATTAATCCTAAGCAGTAAAGACTCTGCAAGTCAAATTATATCCTACCACAAGTACTCTGAGTTCACACAAGGTTATGGAGGGAATAAGCAGCCTGATGAATCTTTCAGGCTTTAGCAATCATATGGAGTCAATAAAATTTTTACTTAGGCTAAGAACATTTTGAAGAAAGATCAGTGGAGCAAGAAACATGAAAGAAATGGGTCTGAACAGAAACAATATGGAAAAAGAAAGATGTAATTAATGAGAGTCTCCTCCAAAACTGAAAAGCAAAAACTGGAAAAATAATCTCAAGCTGAGTCATAAGCTAAAAGCTATCTGTTTCTTTATAAGCTGAATTTAATTAAAAAGAACCCAATGAGTGTCCTTGCTCACAACCAGTGAGTAAATTTCTCTCACTGCATGTGTCACATAACCCCTCATCAACATTTCAAAAGACCTGCTGAGTTTTAAAGCAGGGCCTAGATGGATAGTAATCATACTACAGTTAATAGCCATAACACAATATACATTTCAACACTGGTTGATGTGAGGAGGAGCTCAGATCACAACTACAGGTATGCTTAGGGAGGTTCAGATACTTCGATGAACTTTGGCTTTTTAGATTGCAGATTGAAAAGAGCTGTGAGAGATTACAAACTACACAATATTAGGAGGGACAGTACCAACAGCCCTGGCTGATACTAATAAGAGGATTGTTGTTCTTATTTGTCATGATTTGACAGGTAACAGGCTGAGAGTGCTGACACAACTGTAATGCAAAAACATGCATGTTCTCTGTTTGGATCAGCTGATCTCAGTTTTACAAGACATACCTCAAAACCAGCTTTTCTGGCATACAAATTCAGACCAAGTATGACCACATCACAAGTGAAAACATTATCCAAGCTCTCCTCCTCACCCACAGGATTTAAATATGTACAATACTATAGTCAAACAGCAAAGCAAGAACTCCCACATTTATATAAACATTTATGCAAACTTTCATCAAAAACCTGATACCTCATCACAGCAGTGCATACGGGCCATAGCTTCAGAGAGCCGAATCATGCTTTCCAACTGTCGCACTGTGATTCTCCAGGACGACTTTGTCACTCCAGAGCCATCACGCTGCCGTAGCCGTTTATACTGCTCCACTATAAAGTCCTCAGACTCCTTAGATATCTTTGTGACATAAGACAGTACGACAGTTCGTCATGTTAGAAGTATTAAAGTTTATTCTTCTTGCATTAGATTGGCAGTTCCCAGACTTTTCTGTACTAGCTACTGCTTTACTCTGAAACATTCTATGTGATACACACATTATACATAAATATGACAATCATATTATGTTAAAATTATACTGTAATAGTGATCACAGTAACAATGATATTACAATAAGTACATTGACACATTAATTATTTTACAGCAGATTTTTGATAATTTCAATTTTTCTGTTCCACTGACTTGCTTCCAGGCATAATTCATGTCTGTCTCTACTTCATCATTCTGTGTTTATTTACCTTTCATTTTGCATGCAAACACGCACACAAGCATACACTCCATATACTAACACTGACTACAGCTTTGTGTACATGCTTTTTAGCCTGAGTCTATCTGCACATACACAGATCCAGCTGCAAAACAAACTCCTCACCACGTGGAAATGAAATGGGAGTTTTCAAAACTGCGTAAGGGAGGGTGTCCTCTCCTTTCATTTGAGAAGAACTACATTAGAAAAACTTCTGAAAACTCTTAACACACAGCCCATCCAAGCTGCTATTTGGACAGAGCACAAAATTTGTACTTAGAGCAGTTTTCCATGTTCTGTATTTTACCACAAAGCAAGCAAAGAATTACTGAGGAGCAATACCCTTTAAAAATAAGACCAAACAAACTGTTTGATAAAGCAGTAAGTCAATAAAATACAAAAATCTCTGCAGCAGCTGTGTTGAATAACTCATGCCCTTGAGGCATGAGAAAGCTATAAAACGACCTCTCAGTCGTTCTAGACAGAGGTTAAGAACTGCCACCAAAGCAGTGAAGACTACTGATTGTAACAGTCTCAGCTGGGCTGGCTAGGTGTCTGTAGTTCCAAAAAAAAAAAAAAAAAAAAGTACATGGCTCCAAAATATGCTAAGTTTCTAGATAATAACTAAGTT
Organism: Aramus guarauna; assembly: GCA_013400195.1. Classification (NCBI taxonomy): domain Eukaryota; kingdom Metazoa; phylum Chordata; class Aves; order Gruiformes; family Aramidae; genus Aramus; species Aramus guarauna. The sequence goes on from VXBL01001714.1 coordinate 399,728, forward strand.
TATGGCTCCCTTCTTGAGAGAACACTGCATTAAGTGTCTTTGCATTTGCTGGAAATAAGCATGCTACGGAGTGACTGTTCTTTTGGACCTCCTCCTCATACAGAACAATTTATACAGGAAAAGTAGAATTACCTTTGGTTTAAACTGTCTTGCAAACAGCAGATACCTTCTGATATCATCTAATGAATAGACACGATCAACAGATTCTTCTACTCTGGAATGCAGATCCACTATGCGTCTGGCAATGGCGTAATCTGTAACCTGGTATATTGTTGCTCTGTCAGATAACTTTCACAACATCAGCCAAATATCAAAACAACAGCTATATTCTTCTTCCCACTCCCTCACTTGCACTCCTCATGGCAGAGCTAGTCTTTCCAGAAGCCAGACTCTCTGCCAGATCCAGGAGAATGCATGCACTGGAGGTTTTCAATACAAGGAAACAGCAGAGAAGGGATAAAAATAAAAGACAGTTTTAGGATTGATAACCTCTTGGAACAAGTTAGCCACAGAACAGGCAGAAAACAGCACTCTGCAGCGTGGGAACTGCTTTCTTCTTTTTCAGCCTGCTCTGTCTCTTTCATCAGTCCCTTCTCAATGAGATAATCACATTGAGCAAAACAGTGGAGGGAACAGCACTGAACCAACATTAATCTCTGGATCTCATGTGTTCCCAAGGCAAACAGCACATAGACAGGTGGTAGCAGTCTTAGCCTTAGTGACCGGCGATTTGTAAAAATGACGAATGGTGTTAAGTTTGCAGGCCAAATCACTACAAGATGAAAAGGCAGTATCCTTGTATTCAGCACAGTGTGTTCCAATTTTTACCGACAGCTTTTAACTTTGCAGGCACAGAAGAAAAGCAGAAGGAAGACACTCTCATGAGATCAGCTTCAACTAAAATTTCAGAGGGCCACCAATATGGTCAGAAGGCAGAAGCACATGATGTATGAAGAGAGGCTGAAAGAGCCAGGTCTGTTCAATGTGAAAAGAAAGCAACTGCCTCACTGGTGAGGATAGATGTGATGGAGCCAGATTGTTCCTACAAGTACAGATTGATAAGAAAAGAGGCAACAGACACAGACTGAACCATAAGAAATTCTGATTATAAAAGTACAAAAATTACTCTGTAATTCCTTAAAATTACCTCATTACATTCATCCACAAGGATGAAGAAGAGATCAAAGCGAGACATGATGGGAGCTGACAGGTTTATATTCTGTTTCAGTGACTTGGATCTGTCATAGCGCCCGCCAACTGGGTTAGCTGCAGCCAAAATGGAGGTCCTGGCATTCAGGGTAGCCTAACAATGGGAAAAAAGAAAAAAAAAACAAAAAACACCGAGCAGAATGATATCTGTGACCACTTGCTAAACCAACTCATCACAATTCAAATGGATCAGCATAACATCTTTTAGATGGCGTTTCAATGGAGGTATTGTAATAATCACTCCTCAAAAGAGCCCAAACTCTTCTAACCAGGTCTCTGTCCCATGAAATGTTTGATGAATCAATACTTTAACATTGTTAAACTCGTGTCAACAATACTGAAACAAGCCCTTAAAATTGCTTTTCACAACACTCTGTTTTTAACAGTGCAAATATACACTTCTACAAACACACATAAATCTATATCCTCTTTTGGGGTTACTTCAAGGTTAGGATATTCCTGTTTTCTGTTTCCTACCCACTACTATCTCCTTTTTCCTTTTGGTAACACTTCTGATTCTTTCTGGGTTTGTGGCATAAAAACTTTGCAGGTAAGTGATCTCTCTCCTGCCACAGTGAGGCATCTGCAGAGCTGGCAAAAAAAATCTGCCACATGATGCTAGATCCGTATATGCAATAAACAGTCAGGCGATTGTATAGAACACACAACCAGCGGAATAGCGCAAGCTACCTTTACTCCTGCTTTAGTAATGGATATAGTCTGCTGCTCCATTGCTTCATGAATGGCTACTTGATCCCGCATGTCCATTTTGTCAAATTCATCAATGCAACAAACCCCCTGCAGTGGAAGAATAAAAAATAAGAAGTAACCCAAATTCAATCACTTTGGGGAAAAAAAGCATCGTTAAGACAATTTAGGGCTCTTTGTAATTAATCAAAACTATTCCATGGATGCAGAAACCTCTCAAAGTTCCTGGACTCACATTATCTGCCAGCATCAGTGCTCCAGCTTCAATGACAAATTCATGAGACTCTTCATCTTTTACAACAGCCGCTGTTAGACCAGCAGCACTGGAGGCTTTTCCGCTGGTGTATACAGCACGAGGACTGAACTCGTCGACATGCCTATGGAGAGAAGGAACAGTGAGGAACAAACTTTAGAAGTCAGATTAAATCCTGCAGAAACAAGGTAACTGTAATGCAGTGCTACTTTCAACCTCTCAGGCCAAGACTTGTTCCTTCCTTCAGGAAGCAATTAATATGTAGGTAGGTCCTCCCACCTCTAATGATGTTTGAGCAAGCCGTGGAAACTATTCCTCATCTAACTGCAATCTTTTGCAGGTCTGTCATTCACCCATGGTTACACCAGCAGAAAAAGCAATCCAGCCCTCCTCCCACAAGTTTGCTACTGACTTCACAAGCTAATACAGCTCCTTATGGGTCAGGTGAACGTCAGCACAAGTGGCTTCACAGTAGGAAGCAGTGAGACCGATCACAAGCAGCCTACGGCAGCTTTCGTGGTGCCTCTACATTTCTGAGTTGTGGTATGCTGCAAGGACCTCAGCTTCATGGAGAACAATGCAGAGGTAAATGAACAGCATGATCAAATAAAACCATATTAAATAGAATTTCCAAATTTAAAAGAATTATAATATAAGATGTAGCATAAAACATAATTATTTCATAATTATTTTTCAAGACTAATAGTTGTCTATTTGTCCGAAGTGTTGGGACCTACCCATTTAGAGCTAAAATAGGCTAAAAATAGGGGGGAAAGAATTATTTCATATATCTCTGATATTTTAAGATGTGCACTAAATTTTGTATTTTTAATAGTCAGTGTCTTTTGAAAATATTTGGAAATTCATACTTTCATAACTACCTAAAGAACAAAAGAAAAGTCTTAATTCATTCTTTGTTATTAGCACAGGGGCTTGTTGAGTTTGCTTCAGCCCTGTTCAAATACTTCAACCGCATCCAAACAATTCCTGAAAAATATTCTTAAATATTTTACTTCCCTTTCCTCTGTTTAACATAGAAAAGGCACAGTACACATTTACAGCTCTAGTCACACTGGACAATATTTAAATACTGAGTTTTAATGAGATGCTTACTTTAGAAATTGACTCTTGGCTGTACTGGGATCACCAACAACACAAACATTGATGTCCCCACGCAATGAAGTGCCTTCTGAAGTGGTCTTAGGAACTCCTCCAAAAAGCATCAGCAGGACCCCACGTTTCACTTCATCATTACCTGCCCCAGAAAAGACACTCAACTAAAAATCTGAAGAAAACACTGCATTTTTCCTATTGAAAAAAAGCTTCAGCGCCCTAGAATTTTAGAGCACTTGGGCACATCCGCTCAGAATTTACCTATTTGCTAAACATCCACAAAAACCGCATTTATGTGCTTGGTAGAGTTTCAGGGAAGAATGCTACAGTGGCTCAGAATATGGACAAAATTGAGCTGATCAAATTTTTCAGGTATAACCAACATAAGTCCTCATAAGTTCTGAGCCAAAACCAACTGCAAACATACACATGCACACATGCACAACAGCATACAAATGTTTGGAATCCTTAAATCTTTTGAAGGACATCCATATAAAAGAAAGCTTATATCCAACTGTCAGCTGTAGGGTTTAGTAATAGATCACCCAATAATAAACCCTACCATTTTGACTAGTCTTGCAGGCCTTAATGATTAAACACAGCAAGTACGCAGGAAACAGATTCTCCTTTTCTAGCATAACCAATGCTGGAGGGTAGTCTGTGGTAGTTGGCATAAACTTTCAAGCTTTCCCAAAACAGTACTACAGGGAGAGCAAAAAGAATATTTTCACAAGTGAAATCTTCCCTCTCTGAGGCACCAACTGGACTCTTACCATGGATAGTGGGGAAGAGGCTTGTGCACAGATTATGGTAAAGGTTCTTATCTTGGCTCATTTCAAAAACCTTTTCCCACTCTTTCACAGACATTTGGTTTTTAATACTTTCTGCAGTCTGTTCTTCATCTCGGAGCTCTTTTCCACCGAACTAAACAAAGGAAAAAAATAAAATAACATGGTCACTACTGAATCTGAGTACTGCAGACAAGAGGTCACAAAAACTTGTTCTGTAAGCTGAATGGAAGGAACACATTCAGAAAAGCTGACCTGAGGCGAAGGAATCTCATCACCTTAAACCTTTAAAAACCAATAGACAATATCCTAGGGGACAAAATCAATGGAGTGTAACTTCAGTTAGTGAGGGAACAAGGATCGCTGTTTTCCCTGTGACAAAATGAAGTAATAGGATTTCCTGGAGGAAAAGGAAATGCTGCAGAAATTATGAAAGCTGAATGGAAATAAATGGACAAGTTAGCTCTTTAGAATAAATTGGTAACATCGGCTCTTTAGAATAAATTGGTAACATCGGCAAATAATCACATCTGTGAAAACTGTTATGAACAATAAAGTGAAGAAAAAAAGCTTGCTGTATAAATCCAATCAGAATATAAAGACAGTCAAACAGGCAAGAAGGTGGTACACATATATATTTAAAGCTTTACTCATTCCGGCTCCTTAAGTTGAGGTAAAACCATATAGAGCAGAAATCATCAATATCTTTAACTCTATTTTCTTTCCAGACTCACCCGTGGATTTGTTGGTGCAACGTAACAAGCTAGAAAGACTAGCTTATATGACAGCTCTCTGACTCCAAGGGCACGAAGTCCTCGGATGCCTTCGGTTTCATAGCCCTCTGTCCCACTCACCCGGGAGCCGGTTTCTGCGCGCACTCCTGCAATTACAGTGGGGGTCAGAACAGCAGTTCCCAGAACAAGCAGGAGGGACATGTCATTGAGGTCATGAGTGGCAGCAACAAACCTGGTGTTGAGAGTTGGGACACATCAGGCACGACAATCAGTGATCCTGTGAAGTCACATTTGTCACCTGCCTGAGCAGACTCCACCGCTTCCGCACGCAAGATCACTTCCACGCTGCGAGGAATGCTACCACGCGGCAGCTCAGCCTGTGTCTCCTGAATGCGAACCTGGGGAGGGAGAGAATATTAAGCATGTAGTGGATGTCACCATATTTGAAACTGCTTCAAAAGCTAAGCTGCTAATAAATACAGTAAATAGCATTTGATTGCTGCCATCCATGTCAATCATGAAATTCCTCATACAACCAAAAAATCCCTTCACGCATCAGTATCTAAGGAGTCTCGAAGAAACTTAAGATACACAGGGGCCACAATGACAATTCTGAGGGCTAGAAAAAGCAACTCGAAGAGTTCAGTTAACGTGACTGACACAAAATATTGCAGGATGTGAAGTGCTGATGATTTTACAGAGCAAATCAATCTGTAAGAGCAAAACACTGCAGATACTAAAAGACAACTCTTTTCATACTCGTATATAACAACTACACATGATGTACCTGCAACACATGACTAACAATAGCTCTAGTATGTGGGTTTTCAGTGGCTTGCTTAGACAATAAACGTCACGCAACAACACTGCTTTGATACTATTCATAATTTGCCATCCTTAAACATAAGCCTTCCATAGAGAGAAAGAAACTATTTCCAGAAATTCCAGTGCCTTTTCTTGAGGTCTTTTGATGTTGACAGTACCAAAATTAACTGTTTTCAATGTGCAGCAGTACAAACAACACCCTTCAACTACCACAGGAGCATCATTGTTTGCTGTCGTCCCCCAACCTCATCACTGTACCTTTTGGAAATCAACAAATCTTGATTTGTTTGTGTCCAGCAGGAATCTCCTCCTGTTGGCACAGACTGGATTTCTGCAGATGTTTGGCTGCGTGTATTTAAATTGCTGTTCCACATCTTTAATCACTGTCTGGCAGTCGAGGCACAGGAAGGTTCCACTTACAAGCTCAGGATGGACTGGGTGGGTACGTACCACCTGTCCACTGATACGCATCAGTGAGCCAATTTTTGCTGATGTCAGTTCTCGAATTCTGTTTAAAAAAGAAATTCATAGGGATTAAATTCTTGAGTTGACATTTTTAGCCCCAAGTACTAAGATGCAACATATTCATTTCATTCAGTCTGTGACTAAAGAACAGCTGTAACAGACAAAAGCACCAAAGTTACTAGAATATATTCTCATTTTATGATTTCACATAAAACTTCAAACCAATGCAAAAGTTACTTCACTAGTACTTCAAAAGCAACAAACTATTTTTTTTTAAATTAGAGAAGTTACATTTGTTTGTGGAACATGATGAATGTAAGTATCTGAGTATGATTCACAAATGAAAAACTGTTTCAAAAAATATCCTGCACAAGATCAGGAAACTTCTTCACAACCATATTGGTCAACTGTATATTTCACGCTATATAACCAAGACATTTTCAGCCTGCTTTGATGCTTTTTTCCCTAGTAGTAAAAATGCACAAATTTCTGGAATTAATAATCATCTTACTTGTGTCTGGTAGGTAGATCTTGGAATGCAACATAAAAGTCCTTGTTTGAAGGAACATTCCCATGGTCTCTGGCAAAAGTCTTTACTGCCCGGCAGAGGTAAGGGTAAACCCTGCAATACAGAAAAGAAGTTCAAATTTTATAGAAAAATGCCTTCTTTGCTTTAGACTACATCAAAGGCTTGTATCATATAATTCCAGGTTCTGGCTTTTACTGCCACATTATGTAGGAACATACAAAAGCTAATCTAAATATGCTAAGTATGAGGTTACTGCATAATAGTACCATTTACTTTATTGTCTGAAAACGGACCTTTTAAAGTCTCATTTTATGATGCTTTTATCCTTATATTAAGGAGTAGATGCTCAAAATAAGCCACTGGCTCAATAAAATTTATTCTGTATTCCTGTACTGGCCATCTACTTTTTCACCAGAATAAATGCAATTGCCTAGTTAACTAATGATTTCCATAGAGGAATCCACTAAGAAATAAGTTTTGATTCAGTAAAAAAAAAAAATAAATCCTAAATGAGTTTTCATGATATAGAAAGCAGATAAACCTCTTGTTTTTTACATAACATGTAAGACATTATGGGCCTGAGTGCAGCATTGCTCAATTCTGAGGTAATCTCTACACTTCACCTGTAAAACTCCTCCTGAATAGTGGTAGAGAGCTGCTGATTGAACTGCTCCAAATCCGCAAAGCTTACGATCAACGTGTTCCGCTCTGGCCGAATCAGTTCTTCAGCATCACGCAAGTATTTGACCTCCCCGTCGCTGTTCTGGAACCTGGAAGTGATTCAGGAATATGTTTCACAGTTACATATCAGGCTGCAACTGAATACTTCTGAATTCAGGAGAGAAAGAGAAGAAAAGGATCGCACACATTAAGGAGCGTGCAAGAGAATGACGGCATCCCACAGTCCCTTGCAAACATCTTTTCCTTGCTACATCCGTTCTGTGAGCACCCCAGCACCGATGCACTGGATCTGCGTGTCATACAGCTGGTTTGGCACACAGAATTCTCTTTAGGGTTTCACAATGATTCTGCACCAGCAAAAGCCCCCCCTCCCCCAGGGGTACGTGAACGTTTCCTTGTTTGCTGCTGAAGGGTCCCTCGGGAGACAAAACGTAGGGAATCAGACGTATTAAAGCGTAACAACCAAATCCCAAAAGGGATTTTCAACCTGGCTGTCACAAAACTTTGTTAAAAGGGGCCAAACGCACCTAACGAAGTCCCATCGACAGCATTTGGGGAAGGATTTTGCTCCCTTCCTACGCCCTTGGCGAGACAGACACCTCAGGGCAGAGCAGTGCCTCAGCGGCGGGCCCGGACGACAGGAGAGCTTTTCTGACTGAAACACGAGGCATCGGGGCGACAGGCCCTGACAGGATCTCACCCTCACCAAATGGCGGTCCCCTCTGGGAGGCCCTTGCGGCCCGCCGCCTCCTGACGGCCCTGCCCGCCCGCTGCCAGGCCCGGCCCCCTCTCACTCACTCCTCTAAGAAGTCCTGGAACAACTTCTGGCACTTCTCGGCCACCTCATCGCGGAGCTGCTGGTGCTGCTGCGTCGCGCCCGCGTCGCCCGTCGCCACCGCCAGGTCCATCCCGGCCGCTGCCGCCGCCCCGGCCCCCAACTCGGCCCCACAGCCGTTCGCGCCACAGCGCACCCCACGTGCGCCGTCGCTCCGCCGCGCTGGCCAATCGGCGGCCGCCGACCGCGCAGAGCCCCGCCCCGCCGCCGCTGCTCCTCCTTCCCTCACAGGCGTTTTCGCGCCAAAGGCGAGGAACGCGTCAGGGCTGAGGGCGGGGTTCGGTGGCGCGCGGAGGCTGTTGGCGCTGCGGGGAGGCGGGTTCGTGCTCTGGGGCGGGGAAGCGCTAACTGGGGCGGCGGGAGTCTGTGAGGGGTCCCTGCCTCTGAAGGCTGCCTTGTGCTGGGCTTTCTCTAACCGCTGGGGAGCTCGGCTGGCTGGTTTTGCAGTAAACTTGTCAATGTCGTGGAGGACTTTAACCTGTGGTGGAGGAATGCATCCCACAAGCACCTATGCGGGTGGCTCGTAGTATTTTAAGCTGCAGCTACAGTAACCGGAGTTAAAGCTCCGCTGGTCGCTCGGGGGGCTGCTGAGGAAGCACGGAGCCATGGAAGCCCCTACCTGCCCTGTGTGCCGGAGGCATCTCGGCAGCTTCTTGCTGACAGGATGCGCTGGGTAGGCTGCACCTTCTAAAGGGGTAGCCTGAGGCGAAAAGGGTGCAAGTTAAACCAGGTGAGGGGCAGGGGCCGTTTGGGCAATCGGCTCCGTGTCTGTAAAGTCGTGTTTACAGGTAGGGTGGTAGGAGTGACGTTTGCCAAGTGATGCCCTGGCTGACGGCCATCCCCGGGTGGCAGCTGTTGGCACACGGTGCTGCCAGCAGGAACCGTTCCAATAGCTGTGGGAAATGGCTTAGACTCGCCCTGCCACCTGTGAAGTCATTAATCTCTGCCTAAACCGGGAGTTCTGCTGTTATTAAGGCAGCTACGGGCTGACTTTCAGTGCTGAAACCCTTCGAAAGGTGCTCGCAGCACAAGCTTCTGTACTGTTACTTCACGCTATGGTGCACTTGCCATATGGTGAAGAGAGACTTAATTCCAAAATGGTAATTCCAAAATGGTAAAAGGCTGCCTGGCAATTTGGGGTTTTTTTTGGGGTGTAGTAAGATTCAACTCTGCGTGGTTCACCCACTTTGCACTGCAGAGGTACAAAATTATTTTAATGCAGATTCTTGTGTGCTTCAGTGCGTAATTAGAGCTTTTCTTAGGGTGGTTTTTTTGTTTTTTCCTCTTTGAAGATGGCCAAGGGTTAAAGAGGTGGCAAAGTAGAATAAAAACTGCACAATTGTTTACAATTTATCCTATGCTTACCTGCTCTTTTAAATCTGAAGAAAATAAGAAAATAGCAGAACTTGGTAACTTTTAAAAAAACTTGCAGTGAATAAATTCCATGTTCTGTGAGATCATACTAGCAAAAATGTGTACAAGTGCAAGTTGTTTGTGAGGCTTGTTTATTTTAAAAGAAATAATCAATTAACCTAGATAATTTCTGCTGTTTTTTCATGATTTCTCTCAACCAAAAATAAAAATATCCACCCCCTCCTAGCATGCAGATAATACCCAAACAAGGAATAGTAAATAATTAAAATATTTGGGTAAGTTGTATAATCGAGAGATGGCTGTCAAGAAAACATGCTGGGGGGTTTTGGGGGTTTTTTTTGCCCAGTACACTGGGAATTGCCTGGCCAGGGGTGGAAGCACAAGGTTTTCCTGCTTTTACTCTTCTTTTCCCCTTCCCCTGTCCCACTGGGCAGAGAGCAAGCCCCTCTGTGGTGCTTAGCAGCCCACTGGTGCTGAGCCCCACCAGGTGTGTGCAGCCATGGGGAACAGCCCTGTGCTTTGCTCCAAAAGAACAGCCCAAGTCCTCTCTCCTGCTGGGCAGATTTGGAGAGCTCAGTGAACACAGATGGGTTTTTACAGGAAAAATAGTTAACTTCAGAAGCAAACTGACGCTTTGTGCTTGTTTTGAGCAGATGACTCCCTGGCTGCTCTTTACCCATGTCCTGTACAGTTCTTTAGTTTAAAAAATTGCATGATTGTAATTACCATCTGTATATCATGAAAAAAAAATCCCAACACTCTAACTGGTGGAGAAGCAGCAGCAATGTGGACGCCATGTAAAATGCTGAACTTCGTGCAAGTTACTGGAAATACAGGACTATACAGGTTTGATTGTTCCAGAACTACCAAGCCAGAGTTGCTGCTTATCAAACATAAAGTTTTGAAATAACTATTTCCAAGTTTTCAAAGTAAGCTCTAAAGCTGTGCAGCTCCCACTAAAGTATCCTGTTAAGATTATATTCAGGGGGAATGCATTTTGATTTATGATCATAATTATTTTCAGTTAGCTAAGAAAACCTGCATGAAAGGATTCCACATACAAAGGAATCAAGGTCTCCATCTGAATTCTTGTTCTTGTGCAGCTACTGTGAATAAATCATACTACAACATGAGCTACAGTAACTAACAGAATTGGGATAAGCACAGTTGTTAGAGGAATGTATGCACAAAACTTACTGCCAAATCTAGAGGAAGAAACATAGTTCTCAGGATTTATTTTTTTTTTTGTTGGCATGAAAGGTAAATCAGTAATTTTGATCCTTATTAGAAGGATGAGTTTCTGATGTGGAATACATTACCAGTTTTATATGAACAAAAGTAATTAAATTCATTCCAGTTGACTTAGCTGAATAAACAACTGTTTTGAAACTTGGATTTGTTGGTAATAAGTCTGTGATGATAAGCTGTGTGTATAATCCACTTGGCTTTGTACAGTACAACTGGGTACACTGTTAGATTTTAAAGTTAATAATTTTGGGAAGATTCCATGGTAAATTAATTATAACAGACTCATAAGGAAAGCTGCAAAGTATGTTACTCCTTGAATTGTGTGACTTCTAAACAGAGTTCTACAGTTCCAGGACTTTACCTAACTGACCTTTAGTATGATTGTTTTCTAATGGAGAACTCTTTGTCACAAAACATTAAAATTAAGTCTTGTTCAGTGGCAGCTGCAAAAGATGATTTGCCCTTTTGTGAAATTCTACACAATTTATACACAGCCTCACTGACCTTTTTGTAGCATAACCAATATGTGGCTTCTCTGACATTTAAAAATCAAGGTAGCAACAATAACAGTCTAAACCATACCTCCTGCGGAAAGCTCTTTATCACGTAAAATGTGAAGCAAAAATTAAGTTAGGAATTACAAATATGTATGAATATTAGTGTAACTCTACTGCAGTGCCCAAAGAATGAATTTAATCCTTTGCTCTTTGGCATCCACACTTGAAAAAAAAAGTTTTAAATTTGAAAAACAACTATCAGATGCAGTCCATAGAAGGAAGATTCAAATACACTGGTTCCTCTCCAAAGGCAGGGCACATCCTTTGGGTTGGGAGGAAGAGAAGTAGTTTTGCACATCACTGCAAATTGAGGAGGTTCAAGTAGGTAATTCATTTAAGAAAAAGGATGTCTAGAAATAATTTTAGAAGTACTTTGACTTACAGAAACACCCAATTTCTCTAAATGTAGAATGGTTGCACTGTTCACAGTCTTTATAAATGAAAAAAACCACCCTGAAATAGGTTGGCTTACTTTATTTGCTTTTCTTTCATTGGCAATAGATACATGAAATCCTTGCTGATTTGTTTGTTATCCTAGAGGCTGGGTCAGGCAGGAAAACACATGACCTGCTCTCAGACTCACTGTCCATTTATTTTCTGAGAATATTATATATCCCTTGTGTATTCCATGAGTGTGTTTAACCTTCTATCCATTCTCAGATAGTAACATCAAATAAAGAACAGGCCTATAGCTTGTATATAACTTTAAAAAAAAAAAAAAAGGGAAGAAGATAGAAAGAAAATAAATTTAAACTTTAGACAGTTAACGCATCATTAAAAAAACCCAAACACAACCCTTATCAATTCATGCTTGTGAGGGTAACAAAGCAAAAACCAGAAAGACAGATATTGTATCTAATTTACTTTGAGAGATTTATTGCAATCTATTTTCATAATTTCACATGAAGACTTTTTGTTAAGAATGTTGTTCTCACCTGCTTCTCTACCTGACACTCATGTAAATTAATAACATGGGTTCCTCCTGACTTTTAAATTGCAAGCATCCAGTTATTTGAGCTTTGAGCCAATTCTGTACTTCAGAGTATTCAATCTTGCTGACATAAGTTAAAAATGCAGAATTTTTATTGCATAATTTATTAAAATGTTTAGAAACATGATACAATTTAATGTGACACTAGAATACTAACTCAAAGTATCACATTTTTATTAAAAATGTGCACAGCTGCCAATACAAAGAGTTTTGATCTGTTAAAATATTTTCTTTTAAATAAACAGCTAAGGATAAAAAAAAAATATTGTGGCACTTTAGTAAATGAGATTTTTTTAATTGCATATTATAATGCTCAAATCAATAGAGGTTCATCAGTAGCAGGGGCTATGCTTGCAATCGTATCATATTTGCAGGGCAAATCATTTCAAACTTTCAAAAGCAGCTCATGTTAGGGTGTCAGTCGTTTGGGATCCCGTGGGAACATGGAGGTCTGACGAACGTTATGCAGCCCGAGGTACAGCATGGTTACTCTTTCCAGCCCTACAACAAATGAAAAAAACAACATCAGTATAGTCAGTCTTCTGTTCGAAACTCTTAAGGAGCTGCCTCACACAGTATGACCAAAGACCGAGATATTCACATTAGCATGACCAACTACAGAAAGGAGTTAGAACCAAAAATTAGGAATTTTACATAGAGCGCCGTCTGCCACAATACAGACTTCATTTGGAATGTGTATCACTAAGCAATGGCACTGGATCACTTCGGACTTTCAAGAAAGATGGTGTAGTAAACTGAAATGGGAGGTGGGTAATTGGGAGAACTGTATCTTGAATACAGTAACAGCAGTATACTCCTGTCCTGGTTTCAGCTGCAATGGAGTTAATCTTTCTTTCTAGTAGCTGGTATAGTGCTGTGTTTTGGATTTAGTATGAGAATAACTCTTAATATAACCAGTCTTAAGAGCTTCAGAGTAAAAAACAAGTGCCATAAGCGACTACAGTAAAAACCCACAGTTGGGGAAGTTTATCCCAAACCTTCTACAGTACAAGAATGCAGATTCAGCAATACATACCCGTGAAACCATCTGCTGGTATATCTGTATGATACTAAATATTTCACTGGTCATTGTGTTCTTTCTTCCTGAAATCTTAAGAGTTTATGTGTGTACTGTGGAAGAACATGGAAGGACTTCCTAATCCACGGGCTACATATGCACCCCTGCCTGCTGAGATGAAACCCAGACACATACTACTTTTCACACCCTGCCCTCCTATGTTAAGGTTTCCATCTGAAACAGCTAGAAACCAGTGTTAATTCTCACAGCATCTCCTGTTTGGCTGGTACTTGCCCTGACCTCCAGGATGTGCAGTAAGGAGCATTTACTTTGCAAAAAAGATGTAGCTTCAGCTTCCTTGATGTCAGCTCTGACTGGCCTAGATGATTTTGAGTCATCTGCAAATGCTGTATCTCCTCTGCTCACAAGAACTGCATGATCATCGATGCTTACATCTTGTAGGTATTTCAAAACAGTTGTTGCAAGAGCTTATCACAGATCTAATGCTTTTACTGAAAGCAAAGCTGTTCTGAGAACGTGCTAAGAATGTACTAAATATACTTTACAAAAGTAAGGCAAATGCAGAAAGACTGAATCAAAGAAATCATTGTGTTTATTGATCAGGACCTACAAACTGTCCTATTTCTGTATGCATCAACAGATTTCACTCTGCTAATGAAAGCAATGTGTACAACTGAAATTTGTTATTGAGATGCCTAAAAACTATCACTTTTTTCATTTTAATATGTAAAATACACCCAAGCCACAAAGTCTCAATACCTTTGCTGAAACAATTAGCATCAACCAAAATGATCAATGACATTCAGTCAAATCACTACAGAAGACGGAAAAAATCACTTATTTCTCCTCACTGCAGAACAGCTTCATCAAATGCACTAAGAGACCAGTGGCTTCTGGAATTAGCAGGCTATACATAATATAGTATTTTCTTGCTTCCTTAAATTTTCCTCATTGGTCAAATTTGAAACTGATGTGCCTGGCTAATTGGCATTTTTTCTGTGATCACCTATTTTTTAAACTTGCTAGACCGTGCCATTAGTATTTTGCCAATTTATTTTAAGCTGATCCTTACATTTTAGCTTTTCTCCTTAAATTCTCCAGGATAAAGAGCCCTGCTTGAGACCGAGCAGTTTAAATTAAGCTCAGGCTAACAGAGAACCAAATAAAATACAGACACTTACCTATCCCACCACCTGCATGTGGAGGTGCACCAAAACGAAAGGAATCGATATAAGCCTTTATCTTCTCCAAATCTAGAGAGGAAAAAGACATGTTTCTCACTTGCTGAATGAACTCCAGGCCAAACATATGAGTGACTAGAGGACTGCAAACACAACAAAAAAATTACCAATTTAACCTACAAACTAACAGCAGGGTTTTACTCATTAAGCATACATATTATCCAGGACTAGCTAGAAATTATGACTATAACAGTTTTGGTTTATAATTTTGTTAATAACTTCACCAGGGAAGAAATTCTAGAACTGAGTAAGAGCCAGACCCAGCTGTTCATTCTACCTTACAGAAAATGGTGAGTTCTTGAATAAACTGCAGTAAGAAAGCAAAGATTTAGCAACTATTTTTCCACCTTGCTACAGTGGGAGTTACTCTTGCCTTGCTACTGCCTACCTGCTGCTTCACATTCACAGAAAGCATAATTTTAATCTACATTTTAGTCTTGTGACCTCCACCTAATTTACTCTTTTACCCTTCTAGCTGGCCTTGTCCGTGCTAAGTCTTTTTTTTTTTTTCTTTAAATTTCAACAAAGAAACACTTCTTGCTTATTTGCTCTCTGTTCAAGATTTAGAAAGGACAGCCAACCAAGACTCTGCTAGAGTATTCTGTAAAAAGTTTGTGAGAGTACAGGGAGGCACAACTGAATGAGACTTAAGTTTGTCTACCCTCATTCTGTTAAAGGTATTTCCTGCATTACATTCTCTCTAAAGTCCTTGGAAACAATTCCTTTTCATCAAGGTGTTGCTGGGAAACCAATTTCTTAATATTACCACTCTAGATTAAAATGGCTAAACAGAATCAGATTAACATTAAGAAGGAAACAGTACTGTGATTTTAGCACTACTGCCATGTAACAAATTCTGCCCCAAATTCTTCCTCTAAAGGAAACAAATTCAATCATGATTTATATTCTTTTAAATTCAGCTTCAGGTTTGACTTGTTACCAATGCCATGATGCTGGGCTCTTTCTGTCAGCAGCTGAGGATCGTGAATTCTCTGAGCTCCAGACAAGATCTCTTCCCCTCTCATGAACATATCATAGGAGTTAGAGTTTTTCTGAAAAAACAAAGATGAGTTTATTTCCTGCCTACAGTTGCTCCATTCCTAGGTAGCAAATATGCACCTCTCAATACTTCACTTATGAAATCCAAAGTTGTGCAGTAAGAGTGCCATGTATTTGGAGTCTGCCAGGGAACTACAGCTTTTTTGGCTCCTCTCATTAAACTGGAGTTGATTTTAAAAACTTCACCCACACACCCTTTGAAAAAACATTACACTTGCATGTAGTTAAACCAGCAAAAGATGCTCTAAAGATATTTACCCTGGATTTAGGAATAAACTGGGGAATTTGTAACAATGTAGAAAAGCATATTTTCTGTTCGAGAGTCTGCTGCCCTGCAAGAATATTTTTGCCTCTTTTCAGTGATGGTGACAGTGCTCTGACCATGGAGATCTCTTCATAAAGCCAGTTTTAGCTAGATTTCTTTCTTTCTGGTATGTTTTCACCAGTGAAGAGTAACTGTAAACATTTTACAAGGTACATTACATGTAACACTGACCTAACCTTGTTATCAGAACTTTAATTAAAACCAGATAATATAAATATACTTTATCTATTTTGCCAAGTTATCCCTACATGGAATAATTTAAAAAAACCTCCACTGACAACAGCAAAGAATTTTACTTACAGGGTTTACTGGGTCTGGCATTGTATAAAAAGGCCTCACAGCAAGAGGATATTTGTCAAGAATATAGAAGTCTGTGTCATACTGAAAGAAGGTAATTTAAAATAGTTAGGACAAGAAAAAATGATGTAAAGAACAAATTACAAGAGGAAGACACAACCAGTGAATCTTTGAAATAAAGTAAAAAAAGACCTCCCAAACTTGACAGTATTATCTTAAAAAAATAAGAGTTATAAATAAAAGTGTGTATAATTTTTCAGTTTTCCAATATTACCTCTAGCATAAACTTACAAACGTTTACCAGTAAAATGTCTTGCTGTAGTAACAGGTACTTACTCTTTTGTTAGAGATCTCACCTTCCCCTACAGATTTAGTTGGAATCGCGTTTGTGGTTTTTTTTTAATTATCATAAGAACTGGTTTTGGAAGGTACTATCCTGTTTGGTGTACTCAGTATAACATGATAGAAATAAACATAAAAGATTGAAAATGGTTTGAATAAAGACAAAACTGTCAGTAGATTAAATAAGCAGCAGTAAAATGGGAATGCAGTCAGACAATTAAAAATGCTTATGCTAGTCACAACCTCTTCACAACTTCTGCGTGTTCTAGATACTGTATTCTGAATCAGTGTGTAAAAAGTTGTTTCACATGAGTAGGCATTTATACCAACCCAATGACTCCATGACATCAGGTTTCAGATTCAGTGACAAAGGTATTTATTCTAAAATAATTGTTACCTTTTCCTTTACCAGGCGTCCCAGGAGCTTTTCATTAGGTGTGCTGAAAAAGATTATCACCATTAAAATTAAGTGATTTAAACTTGCGCTGATGATGTACTTCATAAAGCTAAAAGGATGTCAAGCTACAGATCTGCTTCCCCCACCCTTTAGAAAATCTAGTACTTGTTTCTGAATGTTTTGGATTGTCCAGACAGAAATTTCAGAAATAAAGTATATTTCTGTTCCTAAATATTTTTATTGGTCCTAGAAATCCCTTACATTAACTGATACCTAAAGATATTCTTGCTCTTAATATAACTACTTCCTAGTCTCCATATTCTGATTACTAAAAAACTGTGTACTCTATTTCCTATTGGCATATACCTTGTGCAGCAATTTCCTCTTAGGAGCAGTGAGTAACACCATAAGCAGTTGTTGAGGAAATTATTTTGCTCTATCAAACTCCTATGTTTTAAACTTCTTTGATGCACCGATTGTTTAACTGTAAAATCACACATTATCCTAATGGTACTGAATATATTATGGGGAGAACAGAAATTTATTAAGTATCTTTAGAAAAGTTTATATATAATCAGTTACTTAAACGCATCTTTCAGTAAACCAATGGGAATGCAATCATGATTGCTTAATCATTTTCCTGAGAGGTGGAAAGAAGAAATGGCAAGGTGTTACTGAAAAGAAAGACCTTAAAACTGAAGAATCTTCTTGCTTAATCCTGTTCAAAGACATGTGACAATTCACATGAAGGACTGCAATTGTTAGAAAAACAAATGCTTCTTATCCTTAGAAGGCTGAAGTTACTCTCACTTTATGTTTTAAATTATTTTCTTTTGGATTTCAGAGTTTGAACGTATAGTCTACATTAAAAGGAAGGACTATTTTCATATCCATTCATTTATTTGTCAAGAGATCTGGATACAACTACTGTTTATTCCTCAAAAAGCTTGTGGTTCCTTCTTGAGGACTGTCAGTTGCACAGCACAAAACTGACACTTTACTACCACTTTCACAAGAGTCTGACACATTGGTGTACTGCCAAAGTACCTCAGATCTTCTTCATCCCCCATCTCAACACCAGCCTCTCTAAGCATGGCCACAGCTTCACGATATTCCAGCCTCAGAGTTGGCTCCAAAAACTTAAATGGCTCACATGGGAACTGTTTGTTCACTGTCTGAATTTCAGTTTGGAATCTATATACAAGGAAACAAAAAGACAAGCAAAATACAAAACAATCAAGGAATGTGCTCTTCTTGCATCTAATAACGATTTTGCAAAGCAATACAATTGTGCCACAAGAGGTCCCTCTTGCAACATAAAACTGTTTTAAAGCCACTTCGGGAGAAATTCTGCACAATCGTAACGAAATGTTTCATGTAAGTTAATCCATTTACTTCAATGATATACATGTTAATATTTTAGTATTACTTCTGTTTTATTCCTTTTGTAAGAAATAATTGACTAGGTCAAATTTTCACAGTAAAGACATTGAGAAATCATCCTTTGATTTGTAGTATTTATCTGAGTTCTTTGATTTGAGTAATATCCTATTTCAAATATAGAAATTTCCTTCTAGACAGATGAAAAGATTTGCATTTCTGCTGGCAAGATAGTCTAATTTGTAAGCAAATTAAAACCACTTTCTAAACTTCTGGCCTAGCTTTTTAATGACTTAGACTGTGAGTAACGGAAAATAATAGTTGCTGCTTTCATGGCAGAGATGCAGGCTGTTACAATAAATTTGATTCAAAAAAACTTTCTTAGATAATAAATAATAAGATTAATTTAAAAATAGAACAATCAGTCTACCTGTAGTGGCACAAAAAGAAGGACCTTTTAAATTAACGATGGATCCTTTCTGTTCGGAAGTCCTTCCAACAGTGAACAAGTTTTCCTAGTGCAAGATAGCGTACTCTAGGAGATGCAACTTGGGCTAAAACCAGACAGTTTGCTGGCCTATGGCTTGAGTGAACTTCAAAAGTCAGGCACAAAGAAATAGTTCAGAGTAAAGCAAAAATGTCTGGTTTAAAGTTCTGTTGTAAATCAGATTACTAATGAGTACCTGACAAGCTGGGGATAAAATGCTCACCCATTTCATACCACAGTGCAAGAGATCTCAAACAAACAAAATTGCTCATGAAGTGGAAAATGCTCTCATTACCTTTCCTGAAGTCCCTTGAATATCTGCACCAAGGTATCTGCAATCTCATCTACCACTTCATGATAGTGATAGTTAAAAGCCATTTCAATATCCAGACCAACAAACTCAGTCAGGTGTCTGTGTGTATTGGAGTCCTCAGCTCTAAATACTGTAAAATTAAACAACAGAAAGTCTAACTGACCTGAAATTATCATTCCATTTTGAAAAATAACACTGACAATCAATCACATCAGCATTTGGATCAGGCAGACAATGCTGTCTTTAGACATGACAATTCTCACTGAAAAACAAAAAGAAAGCTAGCTGCCTGAGAACATCATTTGTAACAGCAGCAACAGCATTATTGTAGCTGTGGTGCTCAAAGGATACAAGACAGACAATACTTGCAGAGAGGCAGTTACCTCTCGTTAGACCAACAGACCGAAGTGGAAAAAACAAGACAAGCTTTCAGGCACACAAGAACTTTCAGATTTGAAAACTGCCTTTTTCAGACGAAATGGACTTGTGCATGTGTGTGCTCTGTTGGGGTTTTTTTCAGATATATGACTCTAATGTAAACACGTCTCCTAGAAACCATGACTCATTTGTTAGTAAGTAACAAGAAATTTAAGATCTTCTGAATTACTTGCATCTTTTTCTTAATTTATTTTGTAAGCCGTTATTGACTTGTTTTCCAACACTTTCAGCTTATGAATCTTTAAACCTGTCTTTGAGGTGTCAGAAAACAAATGCTGTATTACCACCTAAAGAGGCCACGACTTACCAGCTTTTGAGAAACAGACCATGACACTGGAAGTTATTAACTTTTTATTATTTACTGACAGCCCAGTTAGAAGTATGCATTTTCTAAATAAAGCTGTTTGTACATATACAAAAGCAAGGTTTAAGTATATGTGAACATGCAATGTGAAGTACATAAAACCTAGCTTGCCTATTTTAACTGCTTACTACTGGGCAACTAAAGGCAAGTAGGCAATTACTGGCCCTGGTTAATAGGGAACTATGGCGTCAGTAATAACAGGGGTGTTCCATGTTTTACTACTTTCATCATGTTATTGATTTCCAACACAACCCTACTTTTTCTCCTCACAGAACAGCAGGCACTGCAGAAGAGCACTCCACTCTTATTTCAGCATTTTAGATTTGTTCCAGCAACTTCTCTGTCAACTTTACTCTCATTAGTTGCCCCAGCTGAATTTTGTGTTTGTAAGTCAAACTGTATTAAGTGAAACCATTCAAAGCTTTCAGTGTGTCTGTTATCTTAATTGTACCACAGCTGCTAAAAGCCATCACTGCACACTTTGGATAAACCAACACTTCTCTTACCTGGCCCAACGCAAAAAACCTTTTCAAAGTCAGCACATATACACATCTGCTTGTACAGCTGTGGGGACTGAGCCAGGTAGGCACTGCTTTTGAAGTATGATACAGTAAACACATTGGCTCCTCCTTCACTGGCAGCTGAAAAGCAAATGCTTGCAGTAATTATTAAAATAAAAATGTAAAAAAGAAATCAGAGGTAGAATGATAGTCTATTGGTCTTACATTTAGAGATCAGAAGGAGATTCTTCTTCAAAGCATATTAGAGGAAAAAATATATTTGCATCCTTTAATGCTAAGGGCAGTTTTGCAGTTCAGGACTGTCACACATTGACTTGCAAATCTACCGATTTAGCTGTGGTAGTTTAAAATGTTTCTATTCCCAGCTGTCCTTCGCCTTAGAGCGAGAACAGCAGAGGATGCGTGCTTGTACCACCAGATCTACTTGCAACCCAACATCTCTGTGGAAATCAATCTTTATAAGCGATGTAGGCTTCCAGGGGTTAACTGCAGAGGCTGAGATGAAACTGCATATCCTGTTTTGCCAGGACCGTCCCCTCCAACTGCAAGCATAAGTACCCCTCAGAGCCAAAACCAGATTTACCAGAGGACATCTCCCAGAAGTATAAAGCTTTTTCTCAGTTTGAGGCAGTTTTCATAGAAGGTTACCTTGAGAGAACAGGAACCAAGAACCCATGCATTTGAATCCCTTACTGC
Organism: Aramus guarauna; assembly: GCA_013400195.1. Taxonomy (NCBI): domain Eukaryota; kingdom Metazoa; phylum Chordata; class Aves; order Gruiformes; family Aramidae; genus Aramus; species Aramus guarauna. Next base: position 420,937 of record VXBL01001714.1, read on the forward strand.
AAACTGTCTACCAAAACTTTCAGCTGAGTCACTCTACCTTTCCATTTCCCAATGTGTGATATGACAGTTGTGGTTGCCTAACTGGCTAACAAAAGCATGCCAGACTGAAAGATTAGTTAATAATCTTTGAAGCTTTTAATATTAAGATAACTCTAGAAAAAGTACTAATTATTATTATTACCAACTGCTCCACTCAGATTAATGTTTCTTTGTTTCATGACCACTACTCCCACTGAAATGGTTTCAGCGAATATTTAGTTATTTTTGAATACAGCTAACTTAAAATCTCAAATCTTAGAACAGCTATGATATTTAAATTTGAAGTTTAATAAGGATTGCTTCGACTTAACTTAGTTATTTTTACAAAGTATGATCTCATTCAAACAATAGGATGCTTGCTTGCTTGCTTTCAATGGTACACTGCACAGTAAGACTAGCACACTTCCTCAAAGGTCGTACGTGAATAAACTACTTGGGAGTCTTTAGTACTTCGTGCTGTTTCAACTGTCTCTGTAGGAAAAAAGTTATCTAATCTTACAGCTCAACGACACTTTCCACGTTGAAAGAATAGTTGTGTACATGTATTTTGTTTAAAAGCCCTTTTCCATCTCAGTCAAGACCTATCTTCAAAAATATCAATACAGAAGTATAAAATTCAGTAGGCAAAACTTATGCCTATAATGAATGCACATATAATGAGAATAATATAAATATTCTGCCCTATATTTTCCATGACGTATGTCTTAGTGACATCCACAAAACTTCAAAGAACACCAATAAGATGGAAGAAAAACATCCATCAGTAAATCAAGTAATTTGACTTTTGAAAACAATACAGCAGATCAACAACAAATCTACATTTCCAGACTTTTAGTCGGGCTGAAGCTGTTACGCCACACTTTCAGAAAAATGATCCACCACCTTCTATTCAGCCATATGCTCAGTGCTAAGGAAGTGACATATTATATATAATGGTATCATCTTTTATATCATGCTATGTTTGTTGTAACTTCTTTATGATGGAAACTGCTTTTAATCTAAATTAGTGTTGGGTTCTTTATACTGGGAATGGAATGGGCAGTGCTTAACATTGAGAACACTGATTTGAAAAACAATGCACATGATCAGACATCTGTATTTAACCAAATTAAAACTTAAAATGCACTGCAGAGTACATAAATAAGGTACATATAATACTTGTCCTGTCATTTTTTTAATATCCCAAGTCAGGAGAAAAGTAAACAACTCTGAAACCTGCTAGAAGTAGTTTGCTATGTTGCATCTAAATTAGAAATAGAACTTTTTTAAATAAAAAGCTACTAAATTTTTGGCAGATAGGTTCACTCAGCAACTGTAAAAGAAGCAGACCTGTAGCTGCTGGATCACATATACAATACCTGAAATGATTTTGGGAGTCTGAATTTCCACAAATCCCTTGCGAATAAGAGTTTCTCGGAAAAGCTGACAAATACCAGACTGAAGGCAGAAGATTGCCTGACTAGTGGAGGTCTATAAGAAGAAGATAAAATAATGAATCCTAAGTTAGTTCTTCCTGACTCTCTTACTTTTTCTGGACAGCTGTAAGGATGAGTCTCTTCTCTTAGGAACACTTGATTACTGTATTTGCCTAAACAGAGAAATGTGCAAATCCGTAATTGTTTATTACACAAAAAGAAACAGCAAAGAAACAAGGGAAACTCTTCATTTCAATTTATGGCATATTCAGTTATAAAGGAGGCACTATGGTCAATTCTACATTTAAAGAACCATTGATTTATAAGACGTGTTTCTGCAAATAAAGGTTTTATAGTAAGAAATTGAATAAAACCACTGAACCTATTAAAAAGCTTTCAGCACACTGAACGAGAACAGCTGCAGTAATAACAGTGTATAATAAAAGCAAACCCCTTAATAACTTACATAAGGTAGAAATGTTTGTGTCTGTTAAAGGCTACCAAATATATTTTTCATGTAAAAACAGAGTCACATGTTAACCATGTACAACACTGCCACAAAACCATCCTAAAACCAAGGTCTAAACTCCCAGCATTTAAAACAGTCCACCTAACACAGTCCACCTGTTGATCATATCAACAGCAGTTCTTCTGTCTTTTCAAAATTTACTCCAAAAGTAGATTTAGCTGAATTTATCATCTTCTTTTTGTTTATGTACACGACACAGTTAAGCTACTTATCTGGTTAGCAAATACCTACGCTAAATGTTGCTGTAACACTCTTGGGCTTTAGTGTGAAAAAAAAAAAACACCCTTACTGCATACTGAAAACACTGCAATACGTCAACACTGAACCCATATCTGATTTTGAGCTTGCAGCGTTTAAGACCTGACAGTTAGCAACCTAGAAATGAATAAAAAACCTAACGAGTTCTTGCAAACAACTAAGAGAACAGTTCTTTACGACGATCTGCGTCATACCACTGTTTACTTCTGCTTTCTGAAAGGTACCCAACTTTTCAGTTAGGGTAAGAGCGGCCTTGTGGGCTTTTTCACATGACTCCTAACAAACCACAAAACAAAAAACCCCCAATCAAAACAAATTATATAAGCACCCAAATTTAGGCAGTCAGTCAGTACATATGTTGAAATAAAACTACAGCCATCATCTCTGCAAGATAAAGATATCGCTTCACTGAAAAAAACAAAAGGGAAAACTGTAGTAACACTGCAGATCTGTAGTAATTTGGAGTTATGTGCAATTTTAGCTGACTGATAAAATATTTCAGGAGTGTAAGTGGTTGACACTAGTAAATAATAGTGAGCAGCTCTCACTGTCTGATAGCATTAACCACAGCCGCTACTCCCACTACTTTCAAAATGAAGGAAATGAGGTTTTGAGCAACAGTTACAAAAGTACCCTTAAACTTTTTCACCTTTTTTACATGAGTCTCCCAGAATCAGACATATGCTAAGACTTTGCCTGAGTTCTGGGCATAATTTGGCAGTGTTACATCAAAGCACCGGATATTCATTCAAAGCGATATTTTATTTTATTTTTTCTCAACCATTTCCTACTTAGATGGTGAAAGACATTTTCCAAGAGATGACAACTTAAACAGTCACATTTGGGTTTACCAATACAGTTTTTGATAAACTAGACAAATTTCTAAAAATGCTAAGAGACAAAACATGTAACGTTTATTTAAAGCAGGATAGTAACAATGGCCTCTCTACCATTCTGATGAACTAACACTAGTTTCATGCCATAACAGGTAGGAACGCAGTCCTAGGTCATACAGTCCTAGGAAAAATGGTTGCTAAACCCAATCTGAAAGCAATTGCTTGGTCTGACCTAAAAGTGTGCACAGAAACACAGCCAGTCAATAACCAACTGAGTTCTCCACCAACAAGAGTTCGTCAGGTAGTAACTCCTGGCTTTTGTGAGGATGCAGAAAAAGACTGTCTTCCTAATCCCATCTATAATGATAAATTATGCTTATAAAATAGTATTTATGAAAGCAACCAAATTCACAGGTCTGGATACTGAAGCTTTTATTTAACTATAGGTGAAAGAAAGAACAAGCAGCAATTCTCTGTACCTCAAATTAGATCTGACAAGACCACTCTTCTTTCTAGCAAAAGTAGCTGAGTTTCAGTGCTTGTTCATTCAGAGACTGCCAACAAGGAAAACTGCTGAGAATTTGTGATACTGCAGTCTCCTTGTAAAAATTAAGCAGAACAAGACATTTGAGATAAGCTCCTAAAGAACTGCAAGTGTCAACATGCAGTGGAGTCAAATGGATGACCTCAAAAGTTTTATGTGCCACTACAACTTTCCAAAGATTTTAAAGATGATTCTGTATCTGCATATGGAGCAAAACTTTTCAGATTTAATTAGATCCTTTGCACTGGTATAATGTTTAGGACAAAAAAAGAGTGAATTTATCTGAACAAAATAATTCAAGCTGTTATCCTGCCTTTAACTGAGATGCTGGTATGTGTATTACCATGTTTGGTACGGTGGTAGGTAACACAGTTATCATTTGAGGTACTACACCAAGGTACAACACAGCAAACTAAAAAGACAGTTGTCAAAATTAATTTTTACTTTTGCCTTTAAAAAGATTTTGCCATGGCATTCTTTTCCTGTAGGGTTTACTCTAACATGAACTCTTCCACATACATACTGACAAACTCTCTTATCTGAGACTATAGCAAAGCCAGGAAATATTCCTTCAAGAGTTAAGCAATAACAGAAACAAACTTGTGCCACTTAAATGCTCCTGCATTAACAGTGTTAATATTGTAATTTGGTCTGCAGAGTTGATTTTACAGGAAAACTCATGATTTTTAATAATCATCTTTGTTACAGACAGAAAAAATGTTTAGCTGACAATGCTAAAATATGAATTTCAGTCATAACCTCACTCTAATTTCACCTATGTGTTTATTATTTAAATGCCACAAAGGAAAATATTAGTAAGAATAGAACAGTGCGTACTTTAATACTATAAGCAAGATTATAAAAACAATTATCACCTTTTATTCAGCACAAGCTGCAGAGTCAGAAAAATTGTAGCCATGTAAGTTGCCAGAGACCAACAAATGTGTTTCAATAGAATTGAGGACAGTTAACACCTTATGTGATCATATCTCAAAGAGGTGCAACTGAGCCACCAGCGTGCAAAGTTGTGAACTTTTCTTTTTACTCTCATGTCAGTTGTAGAATTTGTTCCACTCACCTCAGTTTTGCTTTTCTGTTTGCCTGTTGTAACTACCTGTCTTCCACCATGGACAGTCACTAAATGCATGAAGTAGCATAATAAATAAAAATAAATAAAAATGGAAAATAATGTAACCTATATTCTTTTAAGTAATACATTACTTTAAATAATATAAGTAAGTTTGCAATTCCTCTACTATATGAAGGTTTTGCTAGGAAATAAGATTTATGTTAAATAACAATTTTTTAACCCCAAAGCAAAGTCAAATTTATTCAAATTTCAGTATCACTTATAGTACAAGAAGATGATATGAAGTTTGTTGTCTAAACAACTGGGACTGTGTTGTCTTCACTACCAAATCACTACCCACAATAAAATAAACAGTACCTCTGCTTGTTCATTACAGCTTGAATTCAGACAGGAAAAATACAGCTTTTGCCATGAGTAAATTGAATTCAACACAATGAAATCAAGCTTGAAATAATCAAGTATTTTGAAAAAAAAAACCCAAAACAAACCAAAACAACAAAACACCCTGCATTAAGAACAGTGTACAGTTGGATTATCATGTAAGACAGTCTGACATCCATAAACTACTAAAGATATAGTTTAATGTTTATGCTCTACCCTGAGCAGTTTAAACTGGATAATATTGACCCTAAAGACTGCTTTGCTCTCAATGGGCTGTGCATTAGCAGACACAATTATAGCATCAGGACTGCAAAATGCGTATAATTCAAGTCAAACTTGGACAGATACTTTTAAGATAAAAACCCTGCTGGACATCAAAAATAAGCCAGAGCAAGGACATCAGTCAGACCATTGTTAAAATACTTGATGAATCTGAACTGATTTTTTTCTTCAGAGGAAGACATAATAAGAAGCAAAACCCAAAAGTCAGTGTTTCACTTGTCTTCATTGTTTTTCATCTACCACACAGATCTTCGTGAAATATGGTTTCTGTAGGTGTTTTTACAGGCATGGAAAGTCTACATATCACTGAATACTTCAGTTAAACTTAGGAACAGCAGAAAAGTAAAGATTTAAAAACACAATCGGTGTTCAATTTGCCTTTTTAAATTGTTCCAACAAAGGAAGGGTAAATCAAACATCTCTAGAATCAACTGTTTTGACTCTCATTAAGCTATCATGAAAAATAGATAGGTTCTCACAGTCACCTGTGGTTATGTGAAAGCAAATCTGGCCTATACAATGACTCTTCTTTCTTCCTACCAGTTCTCTTGTCCCTACAACCACAATTTTTCTACTCCACAAGTATGTGATCTGTATTTTATGAGTTAACCCACCAGGAACAAATTCATTCTTCCCCAGTCATAGAATGATTTGGGTTGGAAGGGACCTCAAAGATCACCTAGTTCCAACCCCCTTGCCATGAGCAGGGACAGCCTCTGCCAGACCAGGCTGCCCAAAGCCTCATCCAGCCTGGCCTTGAACATTTCCAGGGATGGGGCCTCCACAACTTCTCTGGGCAACCTGGTCCAGTGCCTCACCACCCTCACAGTAAAGAATTTCTTCCTAGTATTTGATCTAAATCTACTCCCTTTCAGTTTAAAGCCATTCCTCCTTGTCCTATCACTCCATGCCCTTGTAAACACTCCCTCTCCAGCTTTCCTGTAGGCCCCCTTTTAGGTACTGGAAGGCTGCTATAAGGTCTCCTCTGAGCCTTCTCTTCTCCAGGCTGAACAACCCCAACTCTCTCAGCCTGTCCTCATAGGAGAGGTGCTCCAGCCCTCTGATCAGCTTTGTGGCCTCTTCTGGACTTGCTTCAACAGCTCCATGTCCTTCTTGTACTGCGGACCTCAGAGCTGGATGCAGCACTGCAGGTGGGGTCTCACGAGAGCAGAGCAGAGGGGCAGAATCCCCTCCCCTGACCTGCTGGTCATGCTGGTTTTGATGCAGCCCAGGGTGCAGTTGGCTTTCTGGGCTGCTTGCGCACATCACTGGCTCACATTGAGCTTCTCATCAATCAATACCCCCAAGTCCTTCTCCTCAGGGCTGCTCTCAATCCATTCTCTGCCTAGCCTGTAGTTGTGCTTGGGACTGTGCCAACCCTGGTGCAGGACCTTGCACATGGCCTTGTTGAACTTCAACAAGGCCAAATCCTCATTCCTTGAAAAGGATTTTTAAAACCCCTCCACCCTAACTGATCACTATTTTTCCTCCATACATCAGAATAACAACTACAGCAATAACTTAGGATCTTGGCATTTAAATACATCCCATCCCTAACCACAAAAAAAATACCAGACACCTCTGGGAGATCTTTGTCAGCATCCAAATGCAAGACTGCTAAAAATACAGAGCACTACTTGTCTAATTTGACATGTTGACATGAATGGAAGTCTTGCAATCTTTGTAGAATACTTTGCATATTATATCTCCACTAATGTAATTGCCTTATTATTAATCAAACTCCCTCTATTGCATCATAATCAAACTCTCTTTGGTATACATCATAGCTGGATGGAGTAATGCCATTTTTGGAAATCCAGTCGCTTTCATTCATGCAATAACTGAGCTTCACAGCTCCAGTTTAGTACGATTTGGCCCTACTCAATGAACTCATTGGTTAATCACTACTTAAACTACTTAACTACTTGAAAGATTGTCTTTAAACGGACAAAACTAATTTTCATTCCATACTAAGGATTTTTTTAATCTGTGTCTAGCCAGATCTATGCATTTAGTACGTTAACTCTTTCTCCAAAAAAACAGTATCTCTCTTCTTCACATTCGATGACCTCCTTCCTTAAAAAAGTGGGCCACTGAGGAAACCAAACTAGACGGTACATGTATCTGTGGTTGGACTTCCTCCCACACTTGTAGGAACAGATCATCACAGCATCTCTGTTAGAACTATTCTGTTAACATTTCTTCCCTGCTGCCCATGATTTGGCTTTCCTAAAAGGAAGAGGTGTGGGACAGTCGTGGCTAACAATGGTTTCAGATATCTCTCCGAACTTTTAACACATCATGTCTTCTAATCCTCCTTACAACACATCTACTTATGCAATACATTTGAAACACAAGGGGGTCTCTGAAGTCCTGTTTGTACTACAACTCCAGTCTATGCAACCACATCACTGAAATTCAATTATTCCTTTTTGGGTGGGTTTTTTTTTAGTTATTTTGAAGGACAAACTGCCTTTGTGCCCCTGCTCTTGTGATTCCACTGCATACAGTGCTCAGGATGTGCACATATATAACTGCGTGTATTCTCACTGGGATTTCCCCTTTCTTTATTAAATACCTTTTCTGCTTTTTCAGCTCTCCTTTGGAAAAAAACAGGTCAAAGTAACACATAATTATTCAGAATCTTCTTTTGCAAAAGCAAAGCTCCTACAGAACAAAGCAAACTTATGAACAGGCATGAGTCCACTGTTCCACAATAATCTGCTTTTGTTCTGAAACAAGTAACGAAATGTGCAACAGAAAAGACATACAGAAATGCGACACAGTCAGAGACAGAAACTTTACCTGCACATAGGAGTAAGGCAAGATAGATATATCAGTCTAATCAAGGCAAAGCTGTGGCCAGATTACATCCAGCCACAGGTACAAGCAGAGGATAAGACACAAGGCACTGAAGTACTGAGATATGCCATTTCATCCTTCCATCAATTTCTTTAAAAGTTAACCTGAATTCCTGTTTAGCATGAAATTGCTGTTTAGCACCACACTGCAGCAGCTGTTGGAGCTAAGGAGAAAAATAGCTTCTGTAGAAGGCAGAGTTAAGGTTCAGATCTCAAACCAAGGTGCCAAACATTGCTGAATAAATGCTGTGCCGACAATGGTTGGGACGTATACGTTAGAAAAGGTTATAGAAGCATCCACTTAGGTCACCAGTTGTACCTTCCAGGCAGAATGCTGACAGCTAATGTTCTGTTACTATACTGGCAGAGATATATATGAAGTACTGGGAGAGTCCTGCTGGACTACTGAACGTGTACAGGGATGGAAGAATTTTAGCCCACCCCTTTCTGTTCCATCTCTTGTTTTTATTCTGGCATTACAGTCTTCCTTCTTTTTCCATTGCTATCTACCTTCTTAGGTTTTATTCTGCAGATGCCCTCATCTGAATTACAGCCAAGGACATCTGAATTACATCCCATAATTTCATGTCATTATTTTCAGCTAGTATTTTTAACTGTTCTTTCCCTCTGTATTTTTTTTCTGTTCTCTTTGGGGTTCACATGGCTCTTTCCAGTTTATCATACAGGTATTTCATTAATTTAATGGATTTTCTTAAGTTTCTCTGGAGTGCTGTCAAGTATTTTTTCTTCATCATCAGAAGTTCAAGTAAAAGTTGCACTTTGAGCATCCCAGAGTTCTCCCTTCAATTTAGTACACTGCCTTACCACTATCATAAGCTGATGATCCTTTACATGATTTTCACTTTCAACCATTAGTATAGAATTATTTTCATCAAAGGCTTAATTTAAGACACAGATGAAGAGACCAATATGATGAGATACTGAGTATCCTGAAAAGTAATCACAAATTGACTCAGTATTATACATAAGGTCAAGTGAAAAGCAATTAACTTTGGTCCAAGTAAAACAATTTGCACAAGTAGTTTTAGTTGCTGAAATAAGATCAGATGTTCAAATGCTTTAAGCATCTCAGTGCCAGAACTCTTCCAAATTTTCCAGTAAGTAACTGACGACTTTGTTTTATTTCCCAGGCCCATAGATTGCTTTACTAAGAAACTGCCATTATCAGAACTTTGAAGACAGTACTAGTTACACCATAAAAATGAGCTAAACACACTCTTCAGTCAATGAAGGTTAATTAAAAATTTATTGTGGAGAGCCAAATATGGGAAAAGACCAGAAAGCCTCATGTCAATATGAATTGTTAGTTACTTACACGCTTAGTGTTAGTTGATTTTTCATTAAAAAAGAGGAAAAGTTCTGTAAGTGTTTTAGTAGATAGTTTTTTGCTGATGATCAGAAAGAGTAAATATTTGGGAGGTATATGAATTCACAGAAGCCTGGGTCTCTATGACCTGGATGAAGAAAGGTGTTTTAGAAAGGAAAAAAAANGATATGAATGCTGTGGAAGAAACAAAGACAATGAGATTAGACATGCAGTATCATGGAGTAGTACAATTTGACTTGTGAGACATGCATTACAACACCTCAGTTACATGTTAAATTCAAAAGTTCCATCTTATACTTCAAATCTCAGCTCTTACTACAGCTTTTGGGTATCAAAACGACATTTGAGAAGAAATGTTGTCTCTAAATTGTCCCTATTCAGTCACCTTTGACTTTTGTAAATAAAAAAAAAACAGGTATACATGGTTCCATGCCAAATCCTGAATGTTCATCTTTAAACTACTAATACGTGTTCTTTGATTAATGTCAGGAAAGGTCAACATTTAGGATTAAAAACCCCTGTGTTTTCACAACACCACTCACGAATACAAAACCACGTCATTTATTTTTCATCTGGCCAACAATACGCTTCCATCAAATCCACAACTTAAGTCTTTCACGTGTTAGAAATGTGAAGAATAAACAATTGCAGGTAAGCATGCATCACAGCACTTTCCTTACCCTCAGATCAATCACTCTGTTGTCCAGTCTTGTATCTTGGTTTACAGTAGCTCTTCCATCCTAAACAGTTATGCAAAAATACATAATGAATACATACACCTTCAAAAAAACAAAACCCCAAAAATACCCAACAAAGCAAAATCAATGGAGAAAAACCATCCTTTGGCTAAAAGCAAAGGGCTCCTTCTAAGTTTAGTAGAATTTCTAGATCATTCCAGAAAGAACATAGAGCAAACTGGCAGCATAGCAATGCTTAAGGTGTAGCTTTTCCCAGAGGTCACAGGAAGAACACAACCATAAGGATCCAGAAGACACACACACAGGACTGCAAACTCTCTGGTTGTGACCTACTACTGCAGTTCAGCAGACATCAAAGCTATAGATAGAGATTTCTAACACAGTTCTAGACAGCATAAAGGAAGCAAAATGCAAGCCTAGCAAAACTCCAAAATCACTGCATTAAGGAAGTTGCCTGGCTTTCATGCTTTTGTTCAATTACAAAGACAATAAAAATTATTTGAGGATGCAAAGTTTTCACCTCCTCTCCTTCCACTTCTGGCCGAACAGCATCATCCAGCTGTAAGGGCAATCGGGGTTCAGCTAAACTGATCACGTAGATCTGAAATTGAGACAGGAACAGAAATAGCATGAGACTCAGCTCAAAAAGAGGTGTGACTTACAAAAGGATATTTCTGGCATAGACTTGAAACAGTGTTTGCATAGGCTGTTAGCTGTAAGACTGTGATTTTATTCAAATACTTGAGATACATGGGTGCATTCTCATGACAATACTGGAAGTGCTTAGTTCTTATTTTTCTTTTGAAAGATTAAAAATATCAGGTTTTTTTTTTCCTTTTGGGAAGTACTGAGTTAAGCAAGTACACATTGCCTGAGGGACAAGCCTATTGGCATGAATGCCAGGTCTGAAACTACTATATTTCACAGAGTTTTAGGTTCTGGTTCCAGCAAGATTATCCCGTTCTTCTCGTTGTTAATGTATTATTTTACTTATCATCTGATTATATCTGAAAAAAACATTTTAGTTTGTGAATTTATGAGATACCTAAAATACAATCAGAGAATGAAAAACACCTTGCCTTGCCATATAATCTAGTCATATGTGCAATGAATTTGATATTATTTCAGAAAAATTGAACATACGATAACCTGCACATATATTAAAACATGTTTCTTCAAAATCTGCCAATTTTCCCCAACACTGTTAGCTAAAATTTACCTTATTGCTCTAACTACAATAGCCATTATACACAAGGTGACTGTGTTTCAGCTGTATTGTAGGCTCAACAGTGGTTGAAAATCTTTAGAAGGAAAGGATATTACATAAAGTTTTAAATATGCTTTCTATTTAAACAAATTATAAAGTTGCACTTCCTCCAGCCCTACAGCACAAGCTACAGGAATTCTAGATTTCAAGAGTTTCCATACTGTTAAGCCAGTGCTTTACTTTTCCTGAGAGTTATGTATTCCATCCCATTGTACTAAAGGGAAGATTGTAACTTTCTGATAAAGAAACTTCTGACTTGCACTTAAAAAGAGGCAGACTTTTTATTACAGTATCTGCTGCAGTTAAGAATGAAAACTATAATTACAAGCATTCCTAGTAAAATTATTCTAGTGAGATACTTTATTTTACTGTAATTCAAATGGCAGATAAAAATAGGAAATTCTAAAAATCAAATCTCTTAAAACCAGAAATGTTGCATGTCTACATACGATACACTGAAATTTGTAGTTTAAGGCAGTTTATTTCTCTGGTAAGGGACAGCTTACTGACACAGTTTATATATGTAGACAGACAGGCAACATAGACAGATAATCTCTCAAACAATTAACCAGTGCTGCATTTGCTCAAAAATTTACCCTTTGAACGTGAAGCTCAACGTCTTGCTGAGTACAACCTCCAATTTTCTGATATGCTTTCCTCACAACACCTTCTACATCCACAATGCTCTCTTTGTTGATGCTGTCAATAAAGATAGGATAGGAGGCTTACTAAATTTCATTGCACACTGCACCCGACTCAGTACTGAGCACTAGGACGTTCATGTACTGTATGGACTGCTGGAACAACAAAACAGAGTTAAAGATTTAGGTCAAGTTTCTTATATATATTGTAACTGAGTAATGAAGGACTTTGCTAAAATATTCCCAGTCACAATAAATTCAAACTGGGATGGAAGACTTGGGAGGGAAAGAATTATGATTAAGCTCAGTGCTCGCTTGTTCTTTGTGTGTGTATACATAAACTGACAAGTTGCATAGTTCTTTTTCTAAGCCACATACACTCTTGTACGTGTCCGCTGATGCAATTATCTGAAAGATGTGTCTTCATCAGCAGAACAACAAACTGAAAGGAAGTGCTAGATCTGGAGGGGAAAATCAAAACTGACTGAGTTTGTTTAAACTACATGACGTGTTACTGAAAGATGCAAGATACTTGCAAGTCATTTGTCTACAACAGGCGACATCTTAATTGCTCTCCACTAACAGTCACTAGTAGTACATTATAACACCACATAACATCTTGAAAGTCTTTCAAAAATATGATATAAATTACGTGTGCTATATGCAAACAGTAACAAAAGCCTCAAGAGTCATAGGTGAGAAAATAATTTGTATGAGCAGTTTTTATTTAGATATTTAAGGTACTGGACTTTGAACTAATAATTTTCTACAGATAATTTCACTCCCACTGGAAATACATTTTCACTGTCTCTTTGCTAGCCTGCTTACAAAAGGCCAAATATCAGAAAATATTTATTTCCTTTTTCTGAAAAATAACTGTTACAATTAACTTTATCTTTCACTTCTCAGGCCTTCTTGGAAAGGACTTTATACACATCACTTGACCACATAAGCCCTTGGAAAGCAGGAAAGTAGCAGGACAATTTAACTGCAAATAGGAAGACATGAGGGAGGATGCTATCAGACAAGCTGGCCAGTACTGATCTCTGCAAAGCAAATAGCAATTCACAATCTTTAAGTTTAAAAGGTTGGCTTTTTTTTTTTTTCAGTAAGACCCCTCCCTATGCCCCAAAAGACCCAAACCAACAAAACCCATCCAGCTAAGTTGGGAGGATGATGAGATAAATACTTATATGCACAGAAGGGGTAATCAAGGAGCAATAACCCCCAGTTAAAGGGTAAGGGAGGTAAGGCAGAGTAGAAGCTGGTACAAGCTACTCCTGATGGTAACTATAGACCTAATCACTTGCATCTGCATCAGTTTATCTAGCATCACCTGGAATAAGTCAGTCTAAGCTGTGAACAAAATCTAGATATTCTAGCCCTACAGTCTTTTCGCACAGCTACAGTAAAACCACATGAGAACCTTACTAGGATTGAGAAGCTTCCCTTTAGAAATATCTATGTTCAGAATTAGTCATTCTCTCACATTTTCAAAGTAGGATTTACCTGGCTAAACAATTAAGTTTATCTTTTGCGTTGATGAGGGAAACTTAGCTTTCTTCTCTGATAAAACCCAAGTGGTGTGACCCAGACACAGCCGAGAGGGAAATCACCCAGTGTTGCCAACTATGACTGCTTGCTTGCCCTGCTTTCTACTATTCCTGAACCATCCATATCAGCCCTAGGACAAGCTAGATGGATCTTTGGTCTAACATGGGACAAACTTTTTAATGTTATAAAGCTGAGTTCAAACTTAAGTTATCCAATAGAATTTTTCAATAAAAATGATCAAAGTTTTGAAAAATCTGAGGATATTAAAGTAACAGTGTAAAATTCAAGCATAAAAATTCTCAAAACCTAACAGCATCAGTATAAGTAAATTACAAGTGACTAAAAAAGCAAAATTTGAGCATTTAGTTGATGACACTATTGATGGTAGTACTTTCAGGGGATGGAACTCATTGGCAGCTGCTCTACAGACCATGGTGCTACATATGTTTGACTTGCTTAACCATTAGATAATTCCATACAATATATAAAATTTGTGTAATAATACATTTTTCTGGTACATTTACACTTTAAAAGTGCTACCGTTGCTCAGATCAGTATAATGAACAAACAAGTAAATTTGTACAAAGCAGAGGTCGACAGTAGGCTTTAAATCAGTATTCATTTAGTTAAGGGGGAGCCTCCATTCATCTCCATTATTTAAGCAGAGGCAACAAATTCAAGAAAGACAAGGAGAAATGACACTAAGTGCTTAGAAGTATACTCTCTTAAAAATGATTCTGTTTAAAACTCCTGAAAAAGACTGAGGCAGCAATACAATGCCTTGGATGCAAGAGAATGTGATAATAAGAAACACACAGAGAATATATCATGCTCAAATAGTATTAGGCATAACTATCAATTCCCTTCGCTTTTCAAATAAGTGAATGTTTAACAGAAGTTTCACTCTTGTGCTAACTTTTATTCCCCTAAACAGTTCTCCTCTATTTTTCCTGCTTTCTTTTTCATGTCAACGTTTTGGCAAATGCCCAGAAAACACTACTAATGACATGAATAGCACTGTCTTCATTGAAAATAAAAGTTTCTGATCTGCTGAATAAAAGCCCTCTCACTAATACTTGCAAATAAAAATACTGTTTTAAACTTATCAAAGCAAATTTTCTGCACTGTGAAAAAGAAAATAAGAGTTAAATGTAAATGTGTTGTATGATGGATCCATGATCAGATTACTGATGCCATGGCTGAGGATTAGTGAAGTCACTACAGAGCTTTGATCAAAACACGCATGGAATTCAAGACATGCAAACTGGTATGAGTTTAAACACACAGGAAGAAACTGACTTTTACATCATTGTAACTGTAATATTGCTTTGCAAACTTGCATAACAGAACTTTAAAACTTTGCACTTGTGATTAAATGTGCTTTTTCTCTCTTTCTCTCTAAACTAGAGTTGCAATTAAAACAGTATGTTTCTTGGTCTGGAACACACTTTAAAACTGTAATACCCCTTAGTCATTAAACTCCTACCTATGTAGATCCCTCTATCCAAATATGCATATTATTGCCTGGGTACACAAAAGCACTATCGAGTTTTCTACTGCATATGACCATCTTTGTATTTACAAACATTCATCATCTACTCTAAACTTCCATTTGATAATTAGAAAATACACTTTTGCTTATTCAGACTACATATCTAATCTGGTATGGAAGTAAAAGTTTGTGTTTTGAGTTGTGTTTGAACCATGCTCAGCAAAATCTAGTGCTGGAAAAATCTTAAGTCCATAACATAGTGCATCAAATGGAAACTACAGAAACCTGGAAGGTGCTGTTTTGATCCCAACAGGTAATTTCAAGAATGTTACTGGAATGGTAATTTCAGTTCAAGTTACAACAAGAAACAAAACACTTCCATTAAATGCCAGTAACTACAGCAAAGAGTTCTCTGCAGCAGTAGCACTAAGTCATCTAGGTGATTTTTTTGATAAAATCCCCCTGGGTAACAAAAAAAACCCAAACAAAAAAAAGTGAACAAGTAGCAGAAAAGCCTGCCAAAGCTACCATAATTTCCATTAAAGACAACAATATTTCTATCTGTAATTAATATTAGAAAGGACTAGAAACTAAATTAGGATGCATGATGCATTAAGACAGATGACATCTTTATATTGTTTAATCATTAAGCTATTGTAGTAATAAATTCATAAAATCAAATACTAAAAAATTCCTCTGTAGATCAAACTGCTTATTTATATGTAATATTCCTTCCAGAAAATCAAGACTATAATCACTAAAATGTCCACTAGATGCCTTATGTCCCTCTTAATTATCTGCATGTCTATTAGCCAAGACCTTCTCTTTTAACCACAGGATTGCATTATTTCAGTCTGAATGACAACATCTTTCATCAACAGCTTCATGTTGCAAGCTGAACCCCATGCAGGCCTCCCAAAGTGAATCACAATCAACATTTTCTTGACCAAAAGTTTGAAGAATTGGAAGAAACATGGTTATTTATAGACTTTAAATAGAAAATGTTTTACTTAATGGAAGCATCTATCCTTGTTCAGACATTTTCTTGTTTTTTCTTCAACACTGTTTTCTGTAAGCAGACTGCACAAATTATTATATTAATACATAAGTAAATCTAAAAATATTAAGTAATTGTCATAAAACATAATAATCAACGATCCTTTATATGAATGTCAGTGAAAGCTGAAGGCAATAGTTTACTTTGAAAAAATGAGTTCGCTTTGTACATAGTTGAAAGTATAAACATTTTATACTCAACATGACCAACTCTAATACTGTCTGCATAAATACAGTTAAGTATCCATTAAGGCCTCTGAAAGGGGAGTTAACTAACATTGTATACATGAAGGCCAGGTAAACATCTATTCTTATTCTCTTCATTCTAAAAATGTAACAATCTGTTTCCTACACTCTAACACCTGGATGAACCTGGATCTCTTCTGGGGAAAACCAGAAAAAGCCTATATTCTTTTAAAGATTTTAAATAACAAAATCCACTATGCATTTTTAATCATTTATACTGAAAAAAAAATCCACTTTATTTCCCTTCTGAATTTACCTAGCTTCACCATCGATTTATTGCATCTTGTTACACTTTTGTATCTGCAAAGTAAAGAACCCTCCACTGGCAGAAAATCTTCTTGCACAGGTACCATCAGACTGGGATTTAAATTAATTACTGAATTCTCTTGGATAGAATAGAGAGTTTTCTTTAGTCTCACAATAAGGCAGATTTACCTGACCACATCATTTCATCTTGCAGCTTCACCATCAGCCTCTTCCACTTTGACAAATATTCAGACACAAAGACAACAAAACTGGACAAAATATTCCAGAAATGGTTTAATGACTGGCATTTATTACAATAATGGCATTTTATTCCTCTTCTTCAAAACTCAAGAGATCTCCTAGCATAGTAGGTAAGAGAACTGCATGGACTCCTGTTAAGTCAGTTATCTGTCATGATCTCATATTTCTCATCACTTACTTTCCCACATATTAATCCTGAACATACACAAAATCTGAACTAATGATCACAACAGCACAAATTCACACTGAGAAGCATCAAAGTGATTATTCTAAATGAACCCTGGTTCCTATATACTCCTAGCCCCTAGTTTACCATTCCAATTTCTGTGTCACCAGCAAACTTAACAGCTGCAATTTGACGTTTTCTTCCAGTTCACTGATATAAAAATTAAACTAGAATGGATAAAGAAAGTATTCCTGCAATATCCAGCAGTTTTCCTGGTATTACCAATTTATCCAGCTGATGAACTTATGTACATTTTTCTACATTGTGAAGTATTTTCATACAGGTTTACCCCCTTCCCTCCCCTCCCTCCCCACTCCTTTTTTTAATCTCTTTTCTGGATTTTCATTCTCTAGCCTACTATAAAGAGCCATCAAGTTACTTCCTGTTACACACTGTTTGGGCAGCTAAATTAGAATCTGTTAACCACCTCTCCCAACTGTTGTATCATGTGGCTACGGTAGTGGAGATGGGGGGAAAGGCTCAATGCTAATATTAAAAAAAGAGAAAGAAAACCAAAACCAACCATACCCAATACTGTATGGAAAAAAAAGCAGGTGCATAAATTACAAATTGCACCACTTGGCACCTCTGCTGGCTGAAAGAGACAATTAATTCTTTCTCTTATACAGTACCCCTTGCAGGACTAGGCTGATTTGTTTTGGGTTTTTGTTGTTTGGGTTTTTTTCTGAAAAAAGACATAAGAACAACTCCACAGCTGCCAATCCAGCATCCTGACTGGCTCTATGTTGTTGGCTATGCATTATTTGAAAGTTCAACTAGAAACTTTTCAGAGTTAAACTCAGAGAAATTTCTTTGTAAAACTGAGTTAAATCAGTATTATCTTTCACTAAAAAGAACTCACATTTTTATGATAATGGAGATAATTAGTACATGAATGTTGCTAGACCACAGAAGGTTATGAAAGTTCTTGGTTTCCATGTGCCAATATCTAAAAGAGGAACTGGTTTGTTTATTATTTATGAAAAATTGTAAGAAAAAATGCTCATGATTTAATCAGTTCTCATTAAAAATTCAAGACTCAGAATTCCACAAACTATTTTAAAGAAATTTTTGGACCCAGTATTAAAATAAGAGAAAGCAGCACGTGAAAAATAAAGTTGATATACTATCAGTGAAAAAGTTTAGTTTAAAAATTTAATTGAATTGTAAAGTATTTAAGTTAAATGTTTTCTTCAACAAATGTGTATTTCCTCATTTAATGCTTAGGACACAAAAGGAGATGATAAAAAAAGGCACTGAGAAAGGCAGAGAAACTACAGTATAATTTTTAGAGATCTAGGACCACTCTCATCTGGTAGTAATGACATCATGCCACAGCAGGTGAAAACCAGCAGGAAAGTGAGTGCAGACAAGGCAGGTACTGTTGCTGTGCTTCGGGTGTTACTCACACAGTGACCACAAGTGCACTCAGAAGTCAGGGAAAGCAGCAGCCTCTGGAGTACAAGAAGCAGCTGCAATGGCGGTATCAGGCAAAATTGTAGAAGATAAAACTTTGGAAAAAGTGAGAGCATGGCAAGATATTAGTAAAATAATAAAATGGTGGGAAGGACTAATGTGAAGATGATTGCACTAATGGTGTTAAAAAACCAAAAGCAAACCTCCAAAAGAAAACCCAGAAGGCTGTAGCAGAGAAAGTTCTATCATTCAAAGCACAGGATGATAAGCATTTAAACATTTCAGAAGCACAAATAAGGAGTAAAACATGCATGCTATAAATTAGAGAGGCCAAAGTATCAGGATTTAGCTAGCAAATGCTATCACAAAAAGGAGCAGAATGAAAAGTCAAAACACAATACAAACATCATGAGTCTGGCTACTCCGAGGAAATCAGGTCTGTCACATCAAGAAAAGTGGGGAGATGACAGGGAGTTGGAAAGAACCTAAGAATGAGGTTCCATCTAATTTAACAGATCACTGCTGCCAGAAGAGAAAGGAACTTTGCTCTCTTTCCAGATACCCTTTTCCACCATTTAGCACTCCTTGTTAGCTCTGGACCTCCATGACCTAGTTTAGTTTAAATCACTAACCTAACAGAAAACTAACAGAGTACAAAAAGATTAGTGAATTTAAAAAAAAAAAAAAAAAAAAAAAAAAAAAAAAAAAAAAAAAAAAAAAGAAAGAAAAGAAAAAAGTCACAGAAGGCTTACAAGTGGCAGAGTCACCACATAGAAGAAAGCATCACAACTATAAACAGTTGTTTCGCTGTTCTGTAGCACAAGTTCATCGAGACAGTACAGGCAGACTGTTGGTAGGTTAGAGGGAGATGAACTGCGGAACGAGTAGATTATACACTTAATTCTTTTCAAAGATTCTAAGCACTGGAGAGAACAAACTATTTCATGAAGAAACAGAACACTTCGTTGGCTCATAAACACCTGTAAACAGCATGCTTCACACTGGCACTGCCAACACTAAGCACCGCCAAACAACAAACACTGCTGGTTCTGTTTTCCCATTGCCTTGAACCTCCATCAGCAGAAGCATTATCCAAAACCTTCTTAACTTGGCTTCTGGAAGTCTATACTGTAATGAATCCCTCCTCTCCCTGACATATTGAAGGTTGAAGGCTGTAGCACTTTTGCAGCTAATTAGTGGGGGCTCCCTTCCCAGGCACAAGAGTAGTGCCAAGAACTAGACAGAAGCAACTCAAATGCCACATGTTAAACATATTATTGCACCAAATTGATCTGCATTTCTATTTGTGAACAAGTAGATATACATGATTAATAGCTCTACTATAAAAACACCTTTGTCATGCAAGCATATTCAGTATTGGACAACCTGAAAGCACAATCTTGAGGGAAGTAGGAGAGGAAAGTAATTTTTTTATCTTTAAGAACAAAACAAACCAAAATAACTGAATTTAAATTGCTGCAATAAACACTTGTTTAAGTGGCAAGTCTAACTATTATCCTCCCTAAAAACATTTTCAAAGTAACTTAAATCCCTCACTAAACATTCTAGTGCCAAAAATAAGGTATAAATAAGATTAATTCAGTGCACAGAAGCTACTCTTTAATTTCTTCAGCTCAGTAAGCCACTTACAATATGGAACTTCTTCACATCAGTTCAAGCTATAAAATGTATTACTACACTGCACATCTTGTAGAAGAAAAACCCTTAACATGTGCAGACACACACACACCAGACGCAAAATGAAGTGTCCCACTAAGCTCAGCTTGCCAGACTTTTTGTTAGCCAGCTTGAAAGTAAATGTAGGTTGTCTATGGCGAGAGAATGCTGCTTCAGCAGTTCAGAATGAATTTCAAGCCTGTTCTCTATTTTATCTTTTGTCAGTGTAATGTATTCAACGCAATAGTGAGCTGACAATTTAAATAACTACATTTTAAAACAAACGAAGCATTGATGTTAATGTGTGAAAATGGTCCCAACCCTTGGGAGTCCTGGTTCCCACCATTGTTTACTCTGACAACAGGATATAATTGCTTACTTACTTGGCAGCAAACTTTACCATCTGCTTGCTTGCATGCTGTCCCACAGCCACAAGAGCCTGGATATTAAACTGCTGCTGACGCAGGACTAAGAAACACTGCTTCCCTGAATACAAAGAAAAACAACACAGGTGTATTAAGGACAAGTTACTTGAGATCTTTGTGAATGAAAAAAAATGCTTTACTACTATAATATTAAGCTGAGCTTTTAAGGGTAGGTGTATGTCTCTCTCTCCCTTGCCGCGCCCCTCCCAATAACTACATCAAACTAGTCAGCTCTGCATGTACAACCCGCCCCCCCCCCAAACACTGGGATCAATCAAATAATTCTGCCTTACATCTATAAACATGTGAATTGACATTTTCTAAAAATAACAAGAAGCCTTCCAAGATAAATAATATCTACAAAAAACAAAGTCTAAAAATCATAACTTTTAAAATATCTACTGTTCTTCAACTGCAAGTAAATCATACTTTTCCTTGTTGCTTTGCTCACAACTACTTCAAGTCTACATTATTGTAAAAGAAGTTTTTTCTCATCTTCTCAAAACTGTGGAGCTCACTTTACAAAGCTGCTCGGAGAGAAACAGGCTTGATTTTCCACCACACGGACTAAACCAACAATGTTCATTCTATAATACATCACACGTTCAGAATGAAGAGGAACAAAAGGAGTATTGATTCTGGTGAATGACAAGAACCTAAAAGGCCCGAGTAAAAATCCCTGTAAGCGCAATTTATTCTTGAACAGCTTAAGGAAAAAGAAGTTAATAGGAATTAATAAAAATTTACTAAGAACGTAATGCATTTTGTTGACTTTTAAAATGGGCATTTCCAAGTTAACAAAGCTCTTCCTAATCTGTTTAGCTGAGTTACAATCATTTCATATTTCTCCTCATATATCATAGAACCATGGAATGGTTTGGGTTGGAAGGGACCTTAAAGCTCATCTGGTTCCAACTCCCCTGCCATGGGCAGGGACAGCCTCCACTAAACCAGGCTGCCCAAAGCCCCATCCAGCCTGGCCTTAAGCACTTCCAGGGATGGGGCATCTACAACTTCTCTGGGCAACCTCTTCCAGTGCCTCACCACCCTCACAGTAAAGAATTTCTTCCTAATATTTGATCTAAATCTACTCCCTTTCAGTTTAAAGCTATTCCCCCTTGTCCTATCACTCCATGCCCTTGTAAACAGTCCTTCAGGTTCTTCAGGTACTGGAAGGTGCTATAAGGTCTCCCCAGAGCCTTCTTTTCTCCAGGCTGAACAACCCCAACTCTCTCAGCCTGTCCTCATAGGAGAGGTGCTCCAGCCCTCTGATCAGCTTTGTGGCCTCTTCTGGACTTGCTTCAACAGCTCCATGTCCTTCTTGTACTGTGGACCCCAGAGCTGGACACTACTGCAGGTGGGGTCTCACGAGAGCAGAGCAGAGGGGCAGAATCCCCTCCCCTGACCTGCTGGTCATGCTGGTTTTGATGCAGCCCAGGATGCAGTTGGCTTTCTGGGCTGCAAGCGCACATTGCTGGGTCATGTTGAGCTTTTCATCAATCAACACCCCCAAGTCCTTCTCCTCAGGGCTGCTCTCAATCCATTCTCTGCCTAGCCTGTAGTTGTGTTTGGGATTGCCCCAACCCATGTGCAGGACCTTGCACAATAATTTACTCCTTAATTTAGATTT
Source organism: Aramus guarauna (assembly GCA_013400195.1). Classification (NCBI taxonomy): domain Eukaryota; kingdom Metazoa; phylum Chordata; class Aves; order Gruiformes; family Aramidae; genus Aramus; species Aramus guarauna. The sequence goes on from VXBL01001714.1 coordinate 443,355, forward strand.
AAGAAAAGATGGTGATTCTTCTTCCTCCGAGAGAGAAGTTAACAACAAACACTTCACTGTTGTACCAGTATCTGATAAAATGCACCAATATAATTTTGTCTCCACATTCTGACTCATAACATTTCCATTAAAATGGTGAGAATAGGAAGAAGCCAGAAGCTTTGTCATAGATAGCTATTTCCTAGTTATTGTCGATTTAGACTATAAAACATTAACATCAACATATATCTAACTTGAACATTGACACTAAAAAAGGTTGCACTTTTCATTTGTAATTATGTAGATTACCATTCCTGACACATAGCTGCAGATAATTTAAATAGTATCAGAAGATAAATGTAGAACAGTTGACACACAATCTGATGGAAATAAAACCAAACATAAAAAACTTTTACAAAATATTATTAAAAATTAACATTATAATTATTGGCAATAACTAACCTTGTGCTATGATTCTGATTTCAGAAATTAAACAAAATTAATTCCATATTTTCAGAAAACAGAGGACAACTATTTCTGTATTCCAGAGGCTGCAATATCTAAGTAAAGAAGCCAATATGGTATGGCTGCACATATTTCTCGCAGGCAAACTTTAAGCCACAGATTTAAATTAGAAAAGCACAGGCTTCAGAAATTAAACAGAGCCTTCAGTGGTAGACATGCCTGTGTTTCAGATCCAGCAAATCAACAAACAAAGTGCAATTTTTCCATAAGACACAATATGCTAAGTTTCTTTGGATAAGTTAAGTGTATCTCACATCTTTGACATCTCAGTATTTCTTGCTTACAGTGTGGTTAGATACAGTGTCTCCATGATTTCAGTCACGAATACTTTAGCAAAATATGACTGAATTTTCAGCAATGAGGTATTAGGCATCCAAAAAAAAAATACACAGCTGAAGACAGCTACAATGTCACTCAATTAGTAAATATTTAAGGAGAAGATTGTGATATAAATGGAGGGACTTGCTATTAGGCTAATCAGAAGCAAAAGTTTGGCAGTTGTATTTAATCCCAAACACTAGAAGTCTGAACAATATCTGCATTATGAAAGGACTCAAATCTTTTTGTCATGAGTAACAGTAGTTGCTTTCACGAGGAAAGAGGATGTTTTGTAGAATATAACCATTTCTAATCACACAGAAGATACGTGATCAAACGAACCTCATTGATATGAATAGTTAAAATATCAGTTACAAAGCTCGTAGGAGGAAACAGAAATTTTCCCTAAAAAGTCAAAGGCATGCAAAATATCAAAAAGACAAGCCATAATCACATCTACTTCATGATTAGATGCCTCTCCAGATCAAGAGATGGAAAAAAGGAAGCATCAGAGTGAGAAAAAAATTGTGATTATGGGATGTTCTCCATGTGTTTCAAAATATTTACATGGTATTTAAGTGAAAAGTATTAGACCAACTTTACTCACATTCAACAGTGAACTACTCTAAGTTTCTATAAACCAAACCAATATTGTGTCCCACATGAATGCCTAAAAAGATGAAAAGTTTCAAAAGAAATTTGGTTAAAAAGGTCTGACTCAGTCTAATGCAAGGAACTTGTAGTCACTGAACAAATAAGAGAAGACACCACACATGGAATCCTGTCAAAAGTAAGCACGCAAAACTAAACAGGAATCCATTTCCTTTCTTGGATCTAAGTACCAAATGACACAAGACCTCACGCGAAAAAAAGGACATAGGGAAGGCATTTGTATAAATAGTAAAAAATGTTTGGTTATATAAATTAATACATTCTAGTTACAGACATCTGCCAGTGAAGAGAAAACTTTATATGGTTTATTATAAAATTTGGTCCAATAGTTAAATTGCTCTCGGTGGTACTCTTATTTTCAGACATACTATTCTGAAGTTTTTTATAAAACTTTGCATTCATAAACTAAAACCACGTTCAGGTCTAACATACTGCCCAAGTCCCAGCTACCTGGCAGAACCCAGACTGATTTCCCAACTGCTTTTCAATGATAAACATGACCAGTAGCTTAGGCTGGCTTTAAAATAAGGCCAGAAATAACATTTATTTAATCTACAATAAAACCCACAGGGCCCCAAGCACTTTAATTTTAGTACAACCCACAGAAATTCCCAACGCTCCATTCTTTACACATCCTTCAGTTAATTTCCATCAGACTTCATAAGTGGCTTGCTATACAAGACAGCTGGATTCTGCAGTTGTTCACATTCTTTTTTTTTTTTTTTTGGTTTATTGGTCAGAACTAGACAGGGCTAAATAAAAGATATGTTGGTTATTTAGGGGTCAAATTGGAACTTCTGAGAAAAACTAAAGCTATTTTTGTCTAGGTTTTTCCTGTTTCCTGCAAGACTTTCCTTTCCGAAACGGTAGGAATAGCGCCACGATGTGTGTGGGAAAGGTTAGTATTATTTTTCACTCTTAAACATTTGCTTTTCTTGTAAGACTCTTTCTCCCAAAGCTTAAGTAAACATGCATATGGCATTCCCTAGCAGCATTCCCTGAATGTCAGAATTGTTCGGTGTTGTCAGACCAAGAGGGAACAAGAAGCACAATCAATAAATTGAGAACACTTCATGCTCATAATCAACTCCTTTTGCTTTCATTCTTCAGGTTGTGTTAAAGAGTTTTGAAAATAAGCACTGTTATTTCATGAAAAACAATAGTCTTTCCTGAGGTCAAAGGTGATGGATGACAAACAGCTTTAAGTTAATATTACCATGTTACATATGTGTTACTCTGATTGAAGTAAATGCTTATATCATGCAACATATGATATAGAAATGCAATACAGAGACAGTAGTAAATAACCATTGAACTTTACGTTGTTTTAAAGGTCTGCATAGACACCTGCCTCCAATATACTAAATTCTGTTAATAGTCTGAACTCTTCCTACAATTGCAAAAGAAACAGCCATAAGGATACTCTTATTTGTATACTCATAGTGACATTTAAATTAGATAGAGCATCTCCTGTCCGAACAACTTCAAGTTGTAATGACCAAGGCTTTCACAGCTTTTGGGGTTGACCACTTCTTCACATAGCAAAGACAGACTTCAGTGTGAGACCATACTACAGAACTATTGAGGAAATCACAGAGGACTCTCTAAACTTAAAGATTCTAATACAAATTAAAATATGCAGTATATGTATATATTTACAGGCAATTCTTTATTTTAACTGACTGCAATACAGACACTCATTAAGAGGGACATTTTTAAAGAAAATTAAGCCTCAAAAAGAGAAATCAATCTGGTATCGTGACAATATTCTGTACTGGACTCTTGCTCCTAATTTGCTTTATTCCCAGTTCTAAGACCACTGTTAAGTTTCATTCACGGATATAATTTCTTCACGCTCTTTTCGTTCAAGTCTTGGGAAGACAAGGTATTTACATCTCACTACAGAGCTGCCAAACATAACCAAAACCAGTACAACAGTTGTCAGCATCTGATGTCAACTGAAAAGGCCAAAGCCTATTTAAGTTTGCATATGGCAAACTGATCTCCAGAGAGAACTTCTGATTCGAGGGAAGAAATACGGCTGTCATACAGCCAAGTATGACAGCCCACACTACTGAGAACCTATAAAAGGATTTTCCCTTTGTCTTGTTAAAGAAAGATGATGTTTCTTATTTTAAGTTCCAATTGATATAATCAGATACTGGTAACTTAAAGTAAAAATTCTGAAATTTTACCACAGATTTTTGTTTCCTGTCAAAGAAAAGGTATAGTGAAAATATTCACATGCAGCAGAATAAATGTGGCCTGTCTGAAATCTTATATATTTATAATAAAAGTACGTTTCACAGTAGAAGCTTGTAACTGGTTTATCTCACAACTGTTAACATCCAAAGAAGGATGACAATAATATTTTTAAAATCCTATGATTTACAATTGTCCACACATTATTCAGTAATATGATAAAACCAAAATTCACTTTTACTACAATGTAATAGTAATACCTGATTTCCACTCAGCTGAAAACAAAATTTCCTTTTCCCCGCTTGGGAAAAGAGAGGTGGAAAAAAGAGAAAATAATTAGTCAAAGTGAACACTGAGTAACCAGGTGGCAAAGTTTTCTTGTATCCAAGACATAACTAATAGGTCATGAAGCCAAAGTAAACATTCAGGTTATACCAACACTATGAGGAAATAAAAATAAAAACCCTGAAGGCATCTCACCTTTAGCTCTGCTTGTATGTATTCTGCCACGAACCCAAACCACTTCATCAGCCTTCTCCACTGTCAAGTCTTTTATTCGAATCAAAACTCTATCTGAATTACAGGGGGAAAAAAAAATTATAATGGTTTTGGTATTTTTGAAGCAAAACATTTTTCACTTTAAACTCCAAACACATTTTCTATCATTCCTAAAATTTATAATAAATCCAAAACATTATTTTTTGTATCTACAGTATAATAGACGCACTGAAAACACACAAGATCCCATTTCCTTTGTCAGTGAACTGTACTTGATCAAGTAGTTTTAAATTGGTTCAAGCTTATTGTTGACTTATATAGCAGGGTCAAACTGCAGTAAAACAAAAGCAAGACTTACTGTAGTTCACGGATGACAGAACCCAGCATGACTACACTGTTTTTGATAGGACTTCCCTATGCTGCACTGTACTACCTGCACTTATTAGTCTGAATTTCTGGTAGCTAAGGGATGTCTGCCCTGCTCCCCTGTGCGATGTCAAAGTTAGTATGTTGAACACAGCAAAACACAGGCTCAGAGGTGACATGACTATTCTCTGTATCTACACAAGTAGGGTGAATATCAGTGTAATATAATTATTATTTAAAATAGAGAAAGAAACCACAAATAAATGTGCATTAGAAATTAAAAGAGGATTTATTTTGATAAACATAATAGCATTTTGGAGCAGCAAGAGTGTTACTGCATAAAACCAGTAAAATTTATTTTAAGAGAGAATCTCTTCAACAACCTGATCAAGCACTACTATCATTGTAGGAGCCAGGATTCATCAGAAAGAACCCTTCAAATTCTGTGTATCCAGGAAAGCTAAATAACAACAGGAATGCATGGTTTGGACAGGACAGATTTTGGATAGTAAAGGAAAAAAACAATTATCAAGGAAAATATTTTTAAATAAATCAGGACTTTAAAAATTGTATACAACCATTATGAACTGCCAGTATGCTTGCTGCATGCCACCATTACTTGAAATGTACTTGTTTAATTGTAATTTTCCATAGATTTTTGGCCAAATATTTTTTTACATAGTCTCAAACACTTATTTCTTACAGTTTCTACAAATCAGTTAGAGGATATACATAGCACTGCATAGAACCTCAACAGTTCTAACAATTACACTTACTCATTTACAGCTCATATGCAGTTAAAATCATTGCTTATTAGACACACAAAAAAATCTTCAAGGGACACATTAATCCATATGGGTCTCTTCGAACTTGAGATATTCTATGATTCTGATATGTAACATGAGCAAATTCACTCTCTTTTTAATCACAGACTTCTCCCTTGTTTCAAAGTAACATTAAATTTACTAAGACACTTCCACTCTAGACTTTCCCGCCAGAACTTTTCCAAAGTTTGCCTACCCCAGGTTACCATCTGCCATTCTGGACTCCTTCCCTCTCTCTCTGAATACTAGTCACAGCTTGCCCTGCAATCCTATTATTCTGCACTGGGAATTTTGGGAGGTTGAAAACGTTTATTTGCTTATGCTCAGGACAACGTAGTTATTTTCTTTGCAGACACATCAAAACCAGAACAGAATGAAAGTGCACAGATGAATGTGATAGGAAATTGACTCAAATATATTAATTGTGTGTGTGTGTGTGTACATGTGCACTGGGGGAGAAAGGGAAATAAAGATGTTATCACTTGCCAGCAACTTCCGATGTTCAAACTTTATTGGTATAGTACTATAGGGAACGTGCAACCAGCCCAACCCATAAGCTTTAGTATTTCTAAGAGTTTGATATTCAGACAGTTAAAATTACCTCAGTCAACTTAAAATTGTATTGTTAGAAATTTAAAACATTTTCCAGGCACAAGCATAAAACCAGAATGAGGTGTTACCCTTTTTATAGATCCTTAGTGTTTCAGGGACCATCTGCATTAGATAAATATGTTTAAAAGTCTTTCGGATACATAAGGATTCGTGTTTCATCAAGACTAAACAAGACACCTTTAACACAAATATTTTTATATGGCATTAATTATTAAAAACTATTTTACCTTTCATAAAAAGGGTAGTAAAACAATATCCAAAAAGAAACATCATAAAGTCATTTTTGCCAACAGCACATCACAGAATCACAGCATGGCTGAGGTTGGAAGGGAGCTCTAGAGATCATCTGGTTCAACCCCCTGCTCAAGCACGCCCACCTAGAACCAGCTGTCCAAGATTGTGTTCTGCTGGTTTTTTACTCTCCTCGGAGGGAGACTCCACAATCTCCCTCGGCAACCTGTACGAGTGTTTGGTCACCCTCCCAGTAAAAAAGTGTTTCCTGATGTTCAGAGAGAAGCTCCTGTGCTTCTGTTTGTGCCCATTGCCTCTGGTCCTGTCAATGTGCTCCACTGAAAAGAGCTAGATGTAGCAACTGCTGTCACTTTGCCCCTGCAACACTTCCCAAATCTAGCCTTCTTTTCCTCTCGTTTCTAAAATGCCTGTAGTTCACGATAATGCCTACATTTATTAGCATAAGCAATCGTTTGTCACTCATTTTCTGTTGTCCAACCAACATATTATAGCTCAAATCTTCCCTCTGTACTCACATATCACTTCAACTGGAATTCCTTTCACTTCATTTCTATCTCTTCCATGATAAAAATGAAGCTTCTTGCTCTCACCTTTAAGGTCCTCCCACCATCCTCTTCAGACTACCACCTACTTGTTCTTTCACAAATGCAAGCTATATGTACATTTTCTATCTTCTTGCCACATGAACACAAACAATGCAAAAATAAAAGATGTTTTAAACTGTGCTACAGTTGCAATGAAGACAAAGGAACAAAGATTTTAAGCAAAATTCGAATAAAATACTCCCTAAGTCTGAAATTACACTTCCAGCCCCAATTCAATATTCATGCTATCTCACCTTCACTGACATTTTGAATCGTGTTTAAGGAGAAACTATTTTTTGTTTCGTTGATGTACAGCACAATCTCCTATTTTCAATATACTAAATATCCTTATCTTTCTCTCAGAACTCTAACTTTTTCTAAACAGGGGAGGAGAGGATAAAAACCCAAAAAAACTGTGTGGGTTATACAATACAAAATCACTTTTCCACTCCCAGACCCCCATTCTCTGCCTGTCACATCAGCCTGTTTGCTAAGTTCATTTATCTTGCATCATGGAATTTCGAACAGTATGATCAATATTTCTGCTGTGTCTGTGAAGTGCCAGCATCTTTCCAATGTTGGATAAATTCGAAAAAAAAGAAGACAAGTTTAATAAAAAAATCTGAAAGCCAAAAGCAGTATAAGATGAAAGCATCTTCCAGGGAGGGGAGATGAAAATTATTGGGCTGAAAGGAGAAAAAGGGAAAGGCAAATGGAGTTTTACTAGCAGTCATAGCCTCCAGCAGGCAGGAAAGACTTAAAAGACATGATGTAACAGGAAGTGAGAACACCAGATAGCCAGGGCAGCCAACAATAGCAGAAGAAAGACTGAAGTGGGCCAAGAATGAAGGCACAGGCGTGTGTGAGATCAGTACAGCAGGGTGGAGAACCTATGCAACAACTTTGTGAACATGCAAAAAGAGTTTTAATTTGCCTGCAGAGGAAGAAGAATCTATGAGTACAGCAAAAGGACAATAAACCTGTCCCTTGGAAAGGAAGAGTAATTTGCTCTGATCACACTAAGTTTTTTAACTTCCCATGTCCAGCCAGTGTCCTCGGGACAGTAGAGCTACTACAGAAGCCTAAAAGCAACAGTGCTGCAGATGTCCAACTGAGCTCCTACTCATGTCTGTGCTGTCTCTATTGTCTGCTGGCTCCAGTTACCAGATAGTCCATGGATCTGCACATGTCATGCCACAATTCATTATTCTGACTCAGAAATGGCATGTACCCACACAGACTTCAGAAACAAACACAATTAATACAGTAGAGACAGATGGGAACCCTCGCATTTATGCTTCCCCACCACGCCCTGCCCCAAGCAGTTGTTCCTCCAAGGCACCCAATGCAAGCTGAATACTTTGGGGAAAAGCAAATATACACCACTGATGTTGAGTGATAACTTCACCCTCCTGTGAGTCCTTTGATAAGGGCTCTCCCCGGCAGGAACTACTGAATCTTTAAGTAAGAGGGCATTAGTCTCAAGGAAGGGTCTAGGCTGATCTTGAACTTTTTTATTATAGGCATTTTGGTTTTTATTGTTACCTAATTTTGGTGTTCTGCATAACCATCTTCTAAAAAAATGGAACAGCAGGAGTGTTGTAGATTGTATTTTAAGCCCAATGGAAAACCTACTCAATCCTGTCTATATACTGGCTGAGACTTTTTTTCCCAAAGAGGACTGAGGGTCAAAGAGACAACAGATCTAAATACAGCACTCAGATTTCTTCATATAATTTCCTGTAGCTTTCACCATTTTTCTTCCCAACATATTTTTCTCCACAGTATTTTTGAGTGTTTCTTTTGAATATGAGACAGTTGGCAGGGCAGACTTTCTCCACGAGAGTACGATTTGATCCACCATCTCAATCTGCCAGCTTGGGTCTCCCATACAGTTGTTTAGTACGGGGTGTGAACTGGCAGAGGAAACACAGCTTGCAGAAACTCTAGTGAGCCAAATCCATCACAGAAGAGTGCAGGGAGAGGTGATCCAGCACAGAAATCTTTCAGTCTACCGTGCAGGTTAACCAGCCAGATGCCAACTTGGAAAAGTTACCTTTTTCTTAATATTAAACCTTTTAGGTTGTAACTGCACAACAATTTACGGATTGTTATGTGGTTACACATAACTACGGACAGCTGCGTTCCTGCCCCTTCCAGCAGGCATCAGACCCCTGGCCAACTTCTTTCACTTTGCTAAGCTGGCTAAACAAGTTGTTATTATTAGCATGTTGAAACCTATCAGCAGAAGACCCAGCATCAGGAAGAGGCAGACCACAGCAGTTGGGCTAGCTTACAATGTGATTTCAACTTCAGTTCCCTTTCTTTGACAGTTGGTACAGATTTTATTCAATAATGACAGTTAATACAGTCTCTAGTGATTTTTGTGTCCCATTACATTCTTGACATAATGTTCCCCTTCAGTTGGTTTCAACCCATGATTGCTTTTGTGGCTCCTCCTCCTCCCTACATTCTGCATTTTCCTTCCTAAGGGAGGTCAACCAAAACATCCATTCAGAGGAGAAAAAAATCACCTAATCACAGATTATGTTCCTTTTTTACATTTCACTACGAAGAAGTTACAAGAAGCCAGTCTATTACCTTCCCTCGTTCCTGTTTTATGCACTGAATAATATGAAGACTAATATTTCCTGGGATGTTGGCCTGGGAGATTGTTCTCTTGCTGACAAGTCTTTCTGAATCCCAATTCCCCATCAGTAGAAAATGAGGATTTCCTGAATTCACAGTGGTGTGAATAATGATAAAACCCATAAATATTAATATATAATATTAATGGATTTGGTGCTCATATGCAGGAGAAATGAAGGCTGCATACATAAGAAGACAGATATCCTACTCGGAGAGAGATTGCTGTTGCAGCAAGCCATAGCAGAACTTATTCCAAACAAAGAACAAAACTGACATCTCAGGACTCAGTAAATTATAAATCATAAATCATAATTTAATAAAAAATAAATTTAAAAAAAAAGTCAAGCCTGCAGTGATGTACAGAGACAAAAACTGACAAGCTGTGCATGGCATGGTCCAGGCAAGAGTAAAGACTGAGGAGATTCCATAACCTCTCTGGACTCAGCTCCAATTGCCAACCACACTCGTGATTTTTTTTTTCCTTCTATTTAATCAGAATTTCCTGTGTTCTGACTTGTGCCCATGACCTCCTGTCCAATTACCACACACCTTCAAGAATCTGGCTTTACCTTCTCTATATCCTCTCATTAAGAAGCTGTAAACAGCTATGGGGTAAACACCCCATAGCTTCCTCTTCTCCAAGCTGAACAAGCCCAGCTCCCTCAGCCTCTCCTCAGAGATCCTGTGCTCCAGTCCCCTGAGCAATTTGGTAGCTCTCCATTGGACTTGCTCCAAAACGTTAATGTCTTCCTTGCACTAGAGAGCCCAAAACTGGACACGGCACTCCAAATGAAGCCTCACAAGTGCCAAATGTATTCACGTAAAGGGAAAGAATGGCAGCAGGATTCGAATGAAAAAGTTTGGTAAATGATTTCTCAAACAAGTACTGAAGATATCAAGTATTTAACTTCTTTTTTTCCTTCCTTCCCCCCCTCTTTTAAAAACTTTTTTCATTTTTCAACTGACCTGGTTTCTCTTGGGATTGTATCATTGATGACACTCCATATCTTTCCTTAGCATAATCCTAAAATGGAGGTGAGAAAAATGTATCAAAGAAGCATACACAAAAAGATGAACAAAATCATTACAGAGTTAACTAAGGTAATACAAAACAATTAGCTATAGTATTAAAGTCAAGAAATTGTGTTTAAGACTCTTAAGAGATACACAAGTGAGAGAAGATAATTGTGTCCTGTAAGAAAAAAAAAATTCCAACAGCAAACACTCATCAGGATCATTTTCTACACAGAAGTTAATGTGAATACCTTTATAGAGAGTCTAGTCCTGAAAAAAAATATTTGAGTCCTACAGAAGTAGATCCATTGCTAAGTATTTCCTTCTCACATGCAGGCACACTAAGAAATCCAGCAGACTGGATGTTGTTACGACAGCCAAAACAAGCTTGACTGATGACTAACAAAATCTGTTAGGTAAGAGACAGGGAAATATGGCCTTTTCATCAAAAGGATCACAATTCTATTTTCTCAACTAAGCCCACTCACTTCCAAACAAAAAAGCCTTGGATTATTTGTTTTATTCTATTCAATATATGAACTTAAGTTCATCCTAAATACTTCATTTTGAGGAGTCTTTGTTTCTCTGCTTTTGATGAATTTTATGGAAGCCACCTATACGCAGAATTCCTCACTGCTGGTGCATTTCAACAGCAAGCAAAATCGATTTTATAACAAAATGAACTAACGCTAACTATTAATACTTTCTCTTCTTCTTGAAGAAGAAATACTGGCCTATAATTTTTCAGCACTGATCTGTGATCACCAAGTGCAGGACAGAAACACCTGCCAGGCCAGCAGGAGCCAGCAGTGCCCCTGCAGAAGGGCCCTGCTACGGAGCAGCAGCTCAGGTGTTTCTGCAGGGGACTGCAACGGGGAAAGGGCACAGGGGCAGGGCAGTGCTGGGCTGTTTCGCATCGCTCAAGCAGGGCCTCCTCCACCCGCACACGCGGAGCTCGGGCTCCAGCAGGGCTCCGGAGACGCTGTGTGACCGGAGAGGAGCAGAGCTGTTCAGTGAATCACGAAATGACTGCACCCGGCGAAGGGGGAGGTGGACGGGGAGGGCAAAATCAAAAAGCAGCTCTGCCCTCGGGCCCGGCCAAACCCGCCCTAGGGCCCGGCCTCCCCACCCCGCGGGGGACGCAGCCGCCAGACCCCTCAAGCGCCGGCCCCTCGGGCGGCTCCAACCCCGCGCTAGGCCGGACCCGGACCCTTCCCCCCTCTCGGGACGGGCAGCCTCGACGCCGCGCCCGCCCCCTCCCTGCGGACACCCACATCGACCGCCGACGACTCTTCGCTCTCCGAGCGGCGGTCCTGGCCCTGGCCGCGGCTGGCGGCGCTCGGCATCCTGCTGCGGCCGGAGCGGCCCCTCACGACCCGACCCGGCACGGCACGGCACGGCACNCCGCACCTGCCCCGCGCCGGCCGGCCTATCGCGAGAGCTGAGCGGTCACCTCGGGGCGGGGCGAAGGGCGAGCGAGTGAGCGGGTGCTGTCAGCGCGGCGTTCGCCTCAGGGCTGAGCGAGACGTCGCTTCTCTCTCTGTGACAGGAGGGGGCTGTTGTTTGCCGCCCCCTCCTCTCCTCAGCGGGCGAACAGCAGCCGAAACGGTCATTTTCATGAAACCGCCCCCGTCCTGCCGAGGCTCAGCGCCTCCAGCCCTGCTCTGATGCTGAGGGGAAAGCTGCCGTGCCGCAGCGGAGGTGTGCTGGTCGGGGCTGCGGCTCTGAGGTTGGGCAGCGGGTGGGTTTGGTTCTCGCTTGCCCTGCTTCGCAGTCTGACATGTTGTGGCCTGAGGTAACGTGTTGAACTGCGAGGTGTTCGGCTCAGCTTGGTCGCCGAACCAAAGTGCACTTTTGCCCCATCGTGCTGGCAAACTTGGCTTGCCAGTGCTTAGCGTGATAGCAGTTCAGTTGCCTGTCCCATGGCTAATCCTGCTGTTTATTATTAGTTAGCTACAACCCAAATAAGGTCTGGTAAGTTGGGGAGAACGAATATCAGTGCAAATCCAGGTGTTTCCCTCCAGCTGGGTGCTTAAATCAATGCTACGGTATTGAGGCCGAGGCTTGCTGCAGGTGCCAAATTTCGAATGACAGAAATCAAAATTGCGAGCAGCTGTTGAATCCTATGGCTGTAGATTGTTTATTTTGTGTAGAACGAGACGATGGAGTTAACTGTCCTGATTTAAATTGCCGTTTTGAATTTTCACATTTGACTAACTAATCCCTCTTGCGGTATCGATTAGAGGTCTTCATTTCCTGTCCTACAGTTGTTTACTTTGCAGCGCTTTGTACTGCATTGGTTCAGCATCTCTTCTCGTGGGATTCCCCTTTCAAAGTTCCCCTTCTGCCTCTGTCTCAGAGAATTATGCACTTCACTATAAGACCACAGCTTTCACAAAATGCTTTCTTCTCATGCAAAACAGTGTTGCAAAGAATTAAGAGCCAGTAACAGAGAAGGCAAATCACATTCAGTTTTCATACCTCCTCACCTCAAGAAACAAAGTTCTGAGGGTGTAGTGTACTTAAACATTAATATAACAGTAACAAAACACATGGTTTTCTTACAGCGTGCCAGTTGTGTCTTTTCTGTTACCTGTCACTTAGAACACAAGCCTGAGCAGAACCACTGCTGAACCTTAACTAACAGACAGATGCAAATCTTGTGCCTCACCACGGAGTAGACAGTACCATCTGTACAGCAGAGTGCTCTGTAATTCTCGGCATTTCACTGACTTTGCTGTGAAACTCAATCAAAACAAACCAAGCCTATAACCGTTATTTTTATCCTGGGAGCTTTCCAATAGTGAATAGCATAATGAGTATTTCCTCTGGGGCAAATAACCTAAAGGTGGTTCTGAAGGAAAAAAACCTTTTAATGTAATGAGGGTGTTAACTGAAAACAAAATATGGCCACTTAAAGGGCACTGTAGCTGATTATTCCATTGCCAAACTTTCAGAAGGAACATTTTCCAGAGTTCAAGCTCTCAGGTCGTTTGCCCAGAACCACTTTGTCTTGCAGTACAGAAAGAGTTTTTTTGAACAAAATTCTACAATACACTGAAAACAGAAAACTAAATTAATTTTAGGAAGAATTACTGACAATAATTATTTCGTATTTGGTTAAATAACCCCCTCAAAATTATCCATTTAATTTGAATATACAGCAAAAAATTTATTTTTCCATAACTATCTCACTAAATTTATTGCAAATCTTCTGTTAAGAAAACAAAACGCTATGTGCAGATGATGTAGCTCATCTGCTGCACCTTCTGTTCCATTGCACTATTATTGAAAATCATGTAATTGGGGCAGTACCTGCAGTGAACCTTAGAGTGATAAGTAGGAGCAAAGCCGGCACTGGGCCCGGGTGGGAGGCAGAGGGGCTGAGGGACCTGCCGGGCGGCCAGCGCTGTCCCCTGGGCTTTCTCTGAGGATTACCAAATGGAAATGACATCACCCGCAGCCAATCGGGGGGCCTCGGGGGTACAGCTGGATGGAAGCCATATTCCACTTAAGTAACAAGACATGACATACCATGTGCTAATGCTAAATAATTTATCCCTCAGGCATATAGTGAATTGCAAAGCCAAGCTGAGGCCTGGTCAACAGTTTGTAGTTTAAATTAAAACTGGCTTTTCCATCTTAAAGGGAGGGAGGGGGTTGTCAAATGTTGTGATCAAAAGTGGAATGCAGAAATCTGGGGTCTTCTCTCTCATTATAATTTGATGTAATCAAAACACTTTTTAATGATTTTGGGAATGTGTTCCACATTTCTCTGTTAACATGCAGGAAAATCTTAGAGCAAGTTTTAAGTCATTGTGAATAAAGATATTCAATATATCCTTGAAATTTAGGCATTAACACCTGGAATATCCTAAACTGATGCTATTCCAAAATTTGGTCATATGTGTATTCATATTACAAATGTTATATGGGACTTACCATAGCAGAGTCGTAAATATGTCTCGTTAGGAATCCCGAGGCATTTGCTTCTGCTTAGGCTGAAGATCACACCCAGACAGCCCCTCTACTGGATAGTTTGAGCTGGCAGTACACAGAGGCTGAATATGATCTTAACCACAGCATTTTCTTGCCTGCTCTTGGCTACTGGAACTTGTAGTGTAGCCTTTCTTACTCAGTGGTCCAGCTAAGCTTGGCCAAACCTTTGACATGCTTTTGTTAAAATACAGTGCTTGATTTTACTTAAGAGCTGGGTCCACAATGTGCTAAACAGCACTTCTACTGAAGCCATGAGAAGTTGCAAGTAGCCAGGACATTCAATAATCTATCCTTAGGTAGCACTTTACAAAAATGATGTCTCAAATACTCTTTCATCTTCCAGTGTACTATTGATCAACAAATGAACAGTAAAAATATACACTATGTTGGTGGGAAGGAGATAGGAATTGCTTAACTTATTTTAGGATGAGAAATTAAAAAGGCCACAGGCCTATGGAATAAGTAAGAATATATTTATCTAGTCTGTATATGTTTGGCTAGTTAAAACCTGGAGAGTATGTAGTGGTACAGAGTTAAAAGGAGCATGTAAGGAAAAAAAAGCAAAACAAATTGGTAGTGTCTCTGAAAGGTCTTCAGGGAGTTCAGCTTTATTGCCACAATAGTACACTTTCCAGTATGCAATTACTTGTTGTCATGGAAGGGGATTTTGAAGATTTCTCTTATTTTGGATACTGCAAAGCATGCTTAATTTAAGTAAGAGGTTGCATTTGATTTTTCCTTTCCATATGCATTTACTTATCTAGGTTCTTGTGTGATTGTCAGACCAGTACCCAAGTTCCCCTTTGATAACAAAAAGAGGAAAAAAAACCCCACCACTGAAAAAAATGCAGCAGCAGCTTAAAAATGAATATATTATTTATTTTTTAAGTTAGGTAAGTTCGTAGTGTACATTCTGTGATAGGGAAAGCTTTTCTATTAATATTTTTCAACCTTGGCAAAAATGCATTTTTGTAATTGATCATTCTTTTTTTACTCAAACATTTGGACAATGAGTAACAAAGCCTTTGCATCTAAATCCAAGTAGGAACAGAATTTGGCAAATCTAATTCCTTCCTGGATTTTCGCAGCTCTACTTCCTTTAGGAAGTTTTTAGTCAATGGGAAACAAAGGCTTATTGAAAGGATTAAAGTTACAACTATTCTCTTTGTTTTAGAGCTTCTATCAGGGTTTTCCTCTAGTAAACAACATTTGCAATTAATAAAACTTCTAAAAAAACAGGAACTTTGGGGAAGTACGTGCTTATGATAAGCAGCAGGATTTCTTTTAACAGAACTCTATACAAAGGTGTAGTCTTTTTAAGTCAAGACAATGATAACAATTGAGTTTCTCAATGCATTTTAAAAGCATTCCTTCTGATAAACACAAGACAACACGCTCTACAGTCAGGGATGGGCAATACATTTAAATAGGATATATCTTGTCAACAGTTTATTGCGTCCCAAAATGATTTTAAATAGCTGCAAACAACTCATTTCATATCATGCATAAACCTAGTAATCATGTCTTACACAATGAAATATCTATGCCCATTGGACATACAGTACTGCATATATTTATGAACTATCACCCATAAATTGTTTATTGTTTCCTTTACATGATGCTTGAAAATGGCATTTGGATAGCAGTTATCTATGCATGAATAAGAACACATGGAATATTTAATCTTTATAATTTATCTTTTACTCTTTTTATGTCATGAAATATCTTATGGATATTTTCATGTTTATGTCAACTATATTTTTCTTACTCGCTTTATGGGTTTACTCCCAAGAAATTATCTCCTGTCAGAGGTAAACTGAGGGAAATGTTGTATTTTTGTTGACAGCCCTCCCTGGAGGGCAGTGTGGACCTGTGGAATGATTGGGACTGACCGTTGCAGGAGGCATTTCGTGAACAGCTCAGCTATTGTTCTCACCCAAGTGTCCAGTTCTTTTTCTGGGGTGGCTTGTGTCCAAAGAGTGCCGAAAACAGCAATCTGGAGAATAAAGGAACTGCGGTTCTGACTGGCTCCTTAAGCGCAAGCGCATTGTTGATTCTTACATGCCATTTCTCATTTACAAAAAACACGTTAAGCCATTGTGCTTCTGATGATGATTTTTACACTTTTATCTCACAAGTAGGCAGGTTGTTTTCTTTCAGATTTTTTTAAGTAAATGTTCCTGTGAACTGAGAGTATCTTTGCTAACCTCTAACCCAGGGTCAACTTCTGGTGAAGTTATAAAGCTTTAGAAACAGCAGATTTTAATGGGAATCCTGACTCAGACTTTATTTCAGTGGCAGGAACAGTGCTCTGTTATCAGTAAAATGTGACTCAGGCACCAACAGTAAATTTGATCTTTGAGATCATCCATTAAGAGTAAATGTTCTTTGTTGCTGTCTGAAACAAACAAGAAACAGAGACAAGTCATCTAAATGATTAAATGTGACACAGAGGATGTTGAATACTGTTTTCTCAGACATTTTCCTACAGCAAATCATGAGCTACTTTGTAAACAAAGTGTGTTATTGATTAAGGGTGCTACACCAGATATTCTGCATGTATACATTGAATCAGACTGTGAAGAGTCACATAGATATTTGTAGGTTAGTGTAAATGGACAGACTGATTCCTAGAGGAAATAAGCGTTAGCATGAGAACAACAGCTGAACTAAAATCCCATAAGCCAGGAAAAACAGCTACACAATTACACTAACAGGTGGTTGGTTTCAAAACAAATTTCAAGGTCTGACAGCTCTGTGCACCTGCTTTGGGCTGATTTCTTTTAAGGACTTGGATTTGGCATGAACCATTGATAAAAACCATAATTCTTTGTGTCTGAGAAAAGTCATCATTACCATATAGTGATGATAAACTACTAAAGCTTGCTAAAAGTAGTTCTTAGCCAAAAGGTAGTATGGGTCATTCTGCACACTCTGTCATTATAGCTCAAGCTTTTCTCTACCAGAGAGCTTCAGGCAAACACTGTTAGGATCAAACCTCTCCTTCTGTAAACTGAGATAATTCCATCTCACTAGAGTGGTGCAATTTGAATTACTTAAAACTTCAGCCTTTGCCTTCACCATCATAAGAAAAATAAAATTTTATTTGATAGAGGATTTCAACAAAGATATTCAGCAAATTCTGTTAGTTCTGCTATAAAGAACTAACAGAATTGTACTCTTTCTTCTAAATTTCTTTTAATTGTTAATGTTTCATTTGGGGAGTTTTTTCTTTGCTTATATTTATTGTCAGCTTATAGCCATTTTTCCTGAATTTTGGACAAAAGAAGGATGATCGTTTTCATTTTGGCAAAAAACCCAAAACCATGCTTTTATCATTTAAATGTCTGTACTGGTGGTCATTTAAGGATGTCTGCCCCATGTCAGTAAGAAATAATATAAATCTTAAATTTGATCAGAACAGATTGATAAATGTAGCATTTTGGGTTGAAATTACTTTTTTTCTACAGAACTGAAATGAGAATGAAATGGCCTAAATGGAAATTGAAATGAATGGTCTAAATACCTAGAAATTCAAGTTCCTCTAATTTTCAGGTAGTGGAATTACATACAGCACCAAGTTTATCACATCTCTGTAAGAGATGTTTATCACATCTCTTTAAGCCTTCATTTTGAACACCTCACTTTGCAAACCTAAACCATCATGTTTTTATGTGATGCAATTTCGAGTTCTAGAAATGTGTTTTTGTTAGTTTCTTCTAGAGGGAGCTGGAAGAATATGATTCCAATTTTAAAGTCTCCTCAACTAGTGTGATTAAATGGTATGCATACGTACAGCCTAGTACCAATCTGGGGACAGCAGTGTGACCTGCACACTATGCAAACTGCAGCTACTTTTCACCGCTGTACTTCCTCTCTCCTCTTGTCTGTTGAGCAAAAGTTGTAGGCATTTATAACTTTATGGTGTTCAGGACTGTGAGGAGTGCGTACAGTTCTTTATCCTACTGTGGGGATTTCCACTCTATGTTTTGCTGCTTTTTATAAGACATAAAATGATGAGTGTATGGTTCACAGCCTGTACCAGAGAAACAGATAAACAGGGTGATTAACCTGGCATATCCCATCTCCTTTTTTACAAATGAAAATGCAAATCTACATGATAACAGATTTTTCTTTTAACTGTTCTTCATTCAGAATGACTAAATAAATTACCTGACAGCAGGGTGAGGTTTTTTTTGCTAAAGATTTTGTTTCTCAGATCTTGATACATTAGTCCTTTTTTTTTTTTGGATTTTTGAGAACATTCCTGTTAATTTTGCTTGGCTGCTGTATATGATTTAACTATGTGACTGTCAAGGTCTGTCTGTTAGTTTTGCATATTTTTCTAGTTACATTCCAGACTCCATGATCTGTAGACTTGAACCTATCTAACTCGAAAATA
This sequence comes from Aramus guarauna, assembly GCA_013400195.1. Lineage (NCBI taxonomy): Eukaryota > Metazoa > Chordata > Aves > Gruiformes > Aramidae > Aramus > Aramus guarauna. The sequence goes on from VXBL01001714.1 coordinate 462,251, forward strand.
AGATGTGAAAGATACTAAGTCACACCTTGTGAAATACACTTAAAATGTACATCTTTCAATTTGCTATATCAGTTATCTAGATTTGCAGTGGTTTTGCCTTTGTTGTAGTTATTCAGCTAATAACAACTGGGGTGCCCTTTTTTTTGTTTGTCAACTTAAGACAGACACTAGCACAAAGCCAAAACCTCCTTGAGGAGGAAGAGTTAGCAAAGCTGAGCATTAGGTTCATGGTTTTATCACCTGAAGGATCAAGCTAGAGAAAAAAAAACAGATAAGATTATGTGGATGAAGAATCTGAGGATCTGCAGATTTTCCCTAATGAGTATCTAACAGCTGGTCAGGGACAACAACCTTTCCTACCAGTGAGCTAGTAGATACTGGCTGTCCACAGTACTATCTTAAAGGTTAACTTCTGTGGTAACCTGCATTTACAACAAATTAAGTTCAATGTGAAGCCAGACCCTCAGGCTGAACTACTCCCATAAATGCACTCCTGTCCATTTCAGACAAAATCATCCAGGTTAGCAAAGCTCTGCCATTTGTTTAATATGACCTGACTGGCTTTACTTGAAACACAACGGGAAATGCTCTAGCATAGATAAGGGTAAGCAATTTCCACTGAAGTGTAGCATGAAGAACAATTGAGAAAAAGCCAGTGGGCAGTAGCTTTACAGTACAGCTGTTTGCAAAGGCGTGTTTGTCTATAGTGTGAATCATTCTGAGAAGATGCTCATCTTGGGTTTTGTGCGTTTGGAGACTACCACTATGGTTACTGCACTGCTGTAACTAACAGTTATGTAACTAGCAGTATGAAGGCTGCTTAGAGTTGTGTTATATTCTGATATATGGGTAGATTCAACCTGCTGTAGAGTGATCCTTTGTCGCTTTCTTAGAATGTGGCTCTAAGCTTTTCAGGTCAGGACATCTCAGGACTTAGCTTTGAATGCTTTTCTCAGACACCTGACTGTTAAAGAGTGCTCAGATTTTAAATTGAAAGATTTGACCCACTTTGGAGAAGAACAACAACAAATAGAACTGGAAGTGGGAAGGTCACCTTTAATAGCACATGAACTACTTCTTAACAAGCTTTACAATTGCTTTGTTTCTTCCTCTTCTAGTGCTGTAAACATGACTAGCCAAAGGAAGACCTTAGAGAACAACTCAAGGAAGCTATGAAGGCTGTTGAGAAAGCAGAGAAGCCAGCTGGACCGGTTAGTGTTAAACACAACATTTTCTAATAGTTATAGTGGATTGACTTCTGCACATTTCTCAGTAGCTACACGTGACATATTTTGAACTGGTACAGTGAAGCAAGGGAGGGCATTCTCATACAGAAAGCTCACTTTTTAATGCATAATAATACCCTGGGTTCTATTTGTAGTCTTCCTAAATGCTTGGTAAATAGACAACTGCTTAATACAAGGTTGAACAGAAGAGGAAGATTTAATACATCCTTTTTTCACTTAGAGTTTAGCCACTGGGCTTCCTGCTAGAAGAGACCCTCTCATTTTTCTTGGTTTAGGCACAATTGCTAGAGCAAGCACATTTGTCAATGAACTGAGAAATACGTGGGTTTTTTATGTAATGTCAAAATTCTGAACCTCAGGAGGCTGTATTGTTCAGAGGGTATGTTGAATTGCTAGTGGTTTGTGCTATTTTATATTTGAAGAATCAAGGAGATGAGATAATATTGACAAGTCATAGGTTAAACTTCTTAGTGAGAACAAGTTTGTAGATATCAAATCTAACTCTTCTTAGTTTGTGATATCTAAAAAATAGGTTGGGACTAGGATGTATGGTTGATGAATGCAGGTGGTATATCTGTGTCTGTAATTTGAAGTCACCATCATGTATTTTCAGAGTACCTATTACCAAGGTCACTGTAAGGTTATGTGGCATCTATGATCCCTGTCTCTCCTTTCCTAATTGTGCATAAGTAGGAGGATGATTTGCTCAAACAACGTGCAGTGCCTTTGCTGTCCAGGGTGGTCTGCACAAGCGTTTGCAATATGTGCAGTGCACAGTGGGAGGACTTGATATTTCCCGGCTCCCTGATCACTTTCTTTTTCCTTTCGTTCCTCCACTGGGCAGCCTGTGTCAGTCTCCACAGCGTATTAAATCTCCCTTGCAGACAAACATGGTCATTTTGTACCTGTCAAAGAATGGCAGTAGGGGCAGGTGTTCTTCTGTCTCTATATTCTACCCCTTGCCACAGTATTTAATCTCTCTCCCTCAGTATTTTGCTGCCTCCCAAGTCAAAGAGACATCTCTGATATAAATCAAAGGATGTTTTCTTTTCCTGTTATGTCTTCAAGAGCCCATTTCTCCTTGCATACACTAACTCCCATTTGTAAATAGTAACTCTGTCTCCATGGTTGGTTAGGTTATTGAATTACATTCCTCTGCACTTCATTTTTATTTTCAGAAAAGCAACCTATGGCTCTTTACATTAGGAATCAAGGGAAGGTTTTACTGGAATGTGTTTTGCAAGCTGAAATGTTTCTGACAGTAACGCCAAAATTCTCATCTCTGTTAAGAGCTTGGATGCATTTAGGATATAGTCTTATCCAGAATAATTTAACTCAAATTGGAGGGAAATTTGAATTCTGAGGTGACATCAGGTGAAGTTTAAGTCATATGTATGCACAGCATGAACAAAAGGAAATGTTTCCTTATGAGAGAGAGCAAAGCTGAGCAGGTGGGAAGAAGAAGAATGCAGCTTTTGCAAAGGGAATACAAAAGAAAAACCTTTTGTGTAATCTGTGTAGCAAACAATAATAACAGAGACATAAATGCAGCAAACAAGAAAGGATTAAAAAAATGTAGTTATACTCACTGAACTGATTGAGCTAGAATTGCCTTTGTATCATCTACTGTCTTGTGCTTGGAAACTGAAGTACATTAAACAACAAAAATTAGAAAAATGCCTAATAAGCTAGTTTCGCTTTTGAATGTTTGAGCTGTGAAATGCCTTTGTTTCATGTATTTGTTTGTTTGTGATATTATCTACAAATGGTGACTGATTTCTTCCTGTACAGTATCCATTCACTGAAACTAAAGAGGGATGGGACATTCAACCTTTGTCTTGGGAGTGAGAAAGTAAATTGTATGTGCAAAGAGAACAGATTATCTATGTAATTGCTGTGTCGTTCCCAGGGTTTCTGTGTGAAGCTGTCAGCCTTTATAAGTTATAAATGTCATACAACTTTTTCTAGAGTGGGTTGAATAACATTTTAAATTATGGTTTAGTGATAAAAGTTAAAGCTGTAAACTGAGGTTGACATAGAATAGCAAAAGAAAATAATCTCGTTTTAACTTGCTCTGTAGGTGGTACAGTGTTCTACAGAATCGCTGAGCCATTACTTGCTCTCTAATTGTCCTTCATTTTCCTGGGCTGAGAAGCTATTAGTGCAAGGTATAAATTGTGTCTGTACTGTGTATCTGGAGCTAACTGGTAAGAAATTAAATTTTTAAATTGTCACATAGAGCTCATCAGACACCTCTAAAACCTTAAAACCTTCTAAAACTTAAGGTTTTTGGAATCACCCATCTCTTCTCATGTGCATGGTTGCTATTTTGAAGGCTTTTTGGTTGATTCCAACTCTAGGCCATGTTTTCTGTGCAATATACTGCTTCAAGATCATGGATTTGTAATTAGTAGGGAAACTAAATTCATAAGGCTGTTCGCCATTTAAAGTATCACAGTTTAAGTTTAGGAGACAGTTCATTACAGCACTAATACTTCTTTATCTTCATTACAGTTACAAAAAGTGATTTTTACATGTTGTGCGTATATGATCCAAGTGAAGCCACAGTCCCATCATGAACCTCGTAGCTTGCTTCTGTTCTATTTTCTTTGTCACAAGTCACTTTCTTCCTAGGTAGTTAATTGTAGGTTTGCTTTGAAAGAGAGTTGATTCTGGATTACTGTCTCAAAAGCAGTGGCCTTAAACTGAACAGGATATAGCCTGGAATCATTTGAAATCCTATTGCTTCCAGTAACCTTGAGAAGGCTCATAAAAACATGACAGGAACTCTGAAGAGATAAATGTAGAGATCTGATTATGAACAGGAAGAAAAACTTTCTGTCCAGAGCAAGTGATTAAGCTTCATGTCTCCATTTACAAAACCACCTCCAAACAAGATCAAAATGATCCCTGGGATTTACTTTAGCTATTCTACTCAGCGTTTTAGTTTGGTGTAATTTTCCAATGAATAACAAAAAAATGTATATGATATATTAGAAAATTATTATTCTTTTTTCCTTCATTGTGATCTTTTTCTAGTCTCAGTTGGGTTTTTCCCCCTGTCTTTTCTCTTGTGTCTCTTTCTAGAAGTTCCTCTCTTGATTTTCTGAGTTTGTTTCTCAGGAATGCTCTCAGGCAAAAGTTCTCAATGGTATGAAGTTGAAGAGATTATCTTTTTTAAAAAAATATTATTCAGTATTTCTTCTTCCCTTCATAGTCTTTCTATGTTTTAGCCAGCTTGGAGGGATATTGCATTTAAATATATGCATCATTAGTGAAGATCTGTGTGTGTACAACTGAGAGCAGAATTGGCTTAAAGTCTGCTTCAAAAGGAAATTGAGTAGGATCCTGCAATCCCAACCTGTTTCCCTTTCCAACAGCAATGAGCTGAATCAGAAGGGAACTAATGAATTCTGGTCAATTTCCTTCAGTGCACCAAAGCTCTTTAAACACATACTGAAGAAGGGAAATGAAGTAGGATTAGTCCATTTCCCTTTGAAGCCAGCTGTGTGTTCACAGTGCAAGTACTGCAACATTATTTCTCTTGCCACTTTCTGGCTGTGGGCCAGACTGTAGTGTCATCTTGAATTGATGCAAGATCTGAAAATATGTTGAAAAACACATAGTCTGCCTCTGGACAGTAAGAAATTGGTATCCGTCTGGTGAATTGGCTTGTGTTGCTGTTCTTCAGTTCTTTACCTGTTTGGCAAGGGATCACCTAATTTTTATTTTTTTTTCATTAGCTGTGCCGTAGCCATGAGCAGTTCTAGGGCCTTATTTTCCCTTTTAGATTGACTTCAAATGGGAGTGTGAATTTTTAATGTAATGTCAAGACATTTTGTTATTTCTTTAGCGCTATTAAGTTGCAGTTTTGAGGGAGAAAAGTCCCACGTGTTTCATCTTATACAGAGTGTGTTTGGGTAGGAAGGATGTTTGAGGAGTTGTATAATACTGAAAGTTGTATATGTGTGACTCATGCAAGTGCTAACTATTGTTCTGCCTGTATATAGCACCTTCCTTTCCAGAAGGTCTCAAGACATTTTGTAAATAATGTGGTGATTGCCTAGCACACGAAACTCTCAGGGACTGAAATACCTTTTTGCCCCCAAAAGATGAGATGTTGCCCCTCCATTTGTGCTTAGTGTTGCAGAACTATGGCTGCCACACAGTTGAACAGTTCTGATCCTTTGTGTAGGAGATAAGCAAGAGATGAGAAAAAAGATAGACAGGCTCTTATCCACAGCACTATACACGTAACGTACACTGGAACGAAAAGTGGCTGCAATCTCAGAAGTACTGTGCCATTGGGAAGAACTGGAACATTTGGGCTGGGACTTTTCTTCTGCAGAGCTAGTGGATCTCTGTGTCTTGCAGAGTCTTTCTCGTAATGTGTCCACAGACACTGGCCCTGGTCTTATCTGTTACAGGGCATCCGCAATTTTTCATGTTTTCCATGCCACTGTGGTTTTTGTCTGTTTAATTACAGCACATTTCTGAAGGCACAAACTTAGCTAAGAAATGTGCTGCCCTGACAACATAAATGAGGCTGAACCACGCATTTACTGGTACAGCAGTGTCAGCTAGAGGTTACACGTTTTTCACAATTTGTGTTGACATAGCTATGCTGGCAGAAATTTGTAGTGTAGGTCTGACTCTAGGGATCAGTGGATGAAGATTCTTGGCTGCCCTTAAAGTAGATGCGTACTAACGAAATTAGGGATTTGTAGATTAGGACTGGGACTTCAGACTTCGTCCAGAGGTGAGAGAAGGATCGGAGGAATACCCAGAGCACCAGAGCAATATTGGGCTCTGTCAGGCTGAATACAGTGCAGCTTCTCTCTGAGGTTCACGTTTGCTTGCATGTTGAGTGAACTGCTGAGTTGGTACCAGAACTGACAAAAGGCAACTAACATAAGCAACCTTTGTATTAAAAACATGCTAAAAATAAATTTTAGAAAGTTAGCACTAAATATAAGGAAACTTGCTTCTTATTCTGACTGCTGTTTTCTACCTGATGATAATACTGTATGTAATAAACAGTGAACAATTGTGATTGCAGAATTGAGTTCAAACCACAAAATCTGAATCTGTATGGGCCTGCCTTTTGAGAAGATTAGGCAGTCTAAAACTAAATCCATGGATAAAGCAGTGATCTTTCTTCAGGCTGTGGAAAACCCAAAGGAATTTCTTAGTTTGCTGGTTTTTGTTCTCAGGAAAGCACAGTGAAAGGAGAGAAAATAGGAAAGGCTATGCCTGCATTCCTAAAGAGGCCTTTAAAAAAAACCCAAACACCCAGGCAATAAAGAGTCAGGTAGGAAAAGATGAATGGCCTTGAGAATTTACATGCAAAACTGCCCTTATGGGAGAGCTACAGGAAAGCTTAACAGATCTCCACAAGTGCTATTAACTCAGCCAAAAGCTAACAGAAAATTGTCAGTATTCTACAAAGCCCAGTGAACAGTCCCAAATGTATGCATGCAGATTAGACATGCATGACTTCTGGGGGCCCTGAGATGGAAGGGGATGCACCCGATCAGGAGAGCCGGGAAAAAACAAACACACTAAAAGTGCAGATAATTCAGTACTCCCTAACCCTCTACTCTGGAGATGTTCCCTTTTGTATCTAACACAACAGAGGTAGAAATTAGGCCACAGCATCACTGGAGCAGACGGGCACGCTCTGTCTGTGCAGCAGCAGCATGTGCTTCTTTTCAGGGAGTTGCCTGGCAACGGAATGCTGTCCGCCTGAGTAACTGCAGGAGCCCATTGAAACCCACCGACGGGCAGAGGGAAGCAGAGAAAGGAAGGAAGAAAGAAAGGAGGAGGGAGGAGAGTGAGCTCACCAGTTTAGAAATTTCTGGCAGCAAAGCGAGGACACTAAGAATGAAAGAGGAAAAACAAACTAGGAAAGGGCAGAAAACCTCTTGCTATTCAAGAGTCAGTCTCTCCAGAGATGTCTAATTTTATTTCATACATGTCAGAGAAGGATGTATTTTCACTGATTTTATAGAACATGTGACTTTAGATGATCACACCCAAAGAATATATTACTTCTAATGTGTAGAATATGCATGCTTCTGAAAAGCAAAAAGTGCTTGTGGAAAGCTGAATGCACATACACAACCTTACTGCAGGTAATGAGAGGCATCCTCCAATGCAGCTATTTCCCTTGTATCACACTCTGGGTGACGGGGCTTTCAGGCCAGTAAATTCAGCTGCTATTAGCTCAGCAGGACAGGACATGTGAGCTCCTATAATGACGTCATTAAATGCTGTGCTGGGGACTGAATCTATTATAGGGACCAGCAATTAGATTGCATCGTTCTGCCAAATGACTAATTTCTATTAGTGTGGGAATTAGTTAAATATCACTTCATCTGAGATTTTAAAGAACCTAAGGGAGTCAAGTGTTTAACTCTCACTGAATTTCAATTGCATATCTCCCAGGGAAAATTAATGAGCTGAGTCCTAAGAAGCCTTGCTGTTGCCAAAGAAGCCTAAATTTATTGTTTGTTGTCCAAGTCTCTTTTCCCCCTCACTTATAGATATGGAGTATTCATTTTTATATGCAGAAATATTTATCAGTAATTTCAGTTATTAACGGTTTGGAAATATGAAGGCCTTGCCCTAACGGAACAAGCTTTCAAATTATTCCAACTAAATTCTGTTGTCGGAGTTGTGAAATGAATAGTTGTGAACACAAACATCTTGACCACTTGAAGAGTTAGCAGCTCACTGAACTAAATGGTTAATTCTCCTCTCAGAAATCAAGATCTGATTCAGGAAATGAGCACTGGTACGGCCTTCACTGGAGGCTGTTGCAGTATGCTTTCTTAGTGAAAACTCAAGCCTTGGAGAAAATACTACAATTAGTTAAATATCCAAACAGGAAATACTGTATTAAATCAGACCAATACTCCATCTGATATGAAGCCAATTTTTGACAGTTACCAGAAGCACAGGAAAGTATATTATAAATAATTTTGAAAAAGATTACCTGTAAAGGGAATCTCTTTCAAACCATAATCTATTGATGGTAGGATTATTTTTTTAAATGTAGAGGTTAAAGAAAATATATGTCAATATGATTAGTCATTGTAAGAACTCTAGATGAGCCGCATGTCACTACAGACAAATGCATCCATTATAAGTCTGAATTATTTTTCTATGGTGAACAATTTCCATGGTGCATGCTGCCAGGAGCTCTGCTCACACTAGGTTGTTCAATCTTCTTTGGTTTTCCTCTAGGTATGATAGGAATCCAGCTAGTAGTATGAATGTGCTTAATATATTAAAATTAATTGGACAGTCATTATTGTACATGAAACTGATGAGATGTTAAGGACTGATTATACCCTCCAAGAATAGGGGTATGCTGTCATACTGTCCTGTTGTGTGAAGCTCACTGTTCTGCAGCAGCCAACCACTTTTGAATTTCAGCAATGAAACTAACAGACTCAGGTGGAAGCAAAACGGATCTTTTCACAATTACCTAATTGGTTGATGATTTATGGTGAGAGCGGAGATTAGGAAACTCTCTTTGCAAAAAATACCCAAAGAACTGGGAATAATATTTCCATTATATCTGAAAAAATCCATCCTGTGAGGTAACAAACCCAGACAATTACACTTTTTTCCATCATGAGGCATGAAAAGAAGCTATAAGAAAATAAAATGTAGATAAAGGAAACAGTTTTGTTTCCTTTGGAAGCCAGAGTGTTAATTACCGTGTTTTTGTTGTCTTTTAATAACTGTTGTGATCTTTTTAGAAATAAGTTCAAGTGTTTGGGGAGAATTAGCTATCCGGGTAATGGGTGGTTGTGACAGTTACAGCTGCAGCTTATAGGACACTGAAAGAAGCAAATCTTTTGGGATCAAACATCCTACATGCTGTCCCTATGACATTCATACTTTAATTCAAAAGTGCAGTCTTATGTGGTATTTTTTAGATAGTATGTTGCTGCTGTCATCTGGCATATCATTCCTATTATTCTGAGTTCACTGGGTTGTGCAAGAAACAGTTTTTCTCCCAAAGCCCAGGAAATGAGCCATGTTGATTGTTCATCAGAGAATACAACTGAAGTTTAGCTTTGTGTTTGACTGCAAGAGAATTTTCTGTAATCAAAAACTGTGTATCCATTCTATGTCTGAAAGTAGGATCAGAAATTCCCAGGTTTTCCAGGATATGTGATTATTTCAGCCATTCTGATACAATAAGACTGGGCTCAGTCTTTGCTTTTCTCTTATCAGATTTGCCATACTCTACAATACAATAAACGCCCACACAAAAAACAATGTTAAAATAAGGTTAAGGTGAGGACATATACTCACAAAGGAAGGAAGTTCTGAAATACTGTTTTCATTAAAATCTTCATTCAACGAGCAGAATGTTATCAAAAGATGAAGGGTCTGTGGCTGAGGACTGAAAGTATCCTAAAATTTTTACTACTGTGGTATATCTTTATTGTACAAAATGATTCTTCAGTGATCTGATCCAGCTTGACAATCCCATCCACTATCAAAATGAATGAAAAGTTATTGCAGTAAATTAGTTGCAATACTTACTGCTGTATATATTTATGTATCAGTAGTTTTTTCTTTGATGTCTTACTGGTCTGTGGAGAAGGACCTGGGAGCCCTGGTGAACAACAAGCTCTCCATGAGCCAGCAATGTGCCCTTGCGGCCAAGGCCAGTGATGTCCTGGGGTGCATCAAGACGAGCATGACCAGCAGGTCGAGGGAAGTTATCCTCCCCATCTACTCTGCCCTGGTGAGGCCACATCTGGAATATTGTGTCCAGTTCTGGACTCGCCAGTTCAGGAAAGACAGGGACAGAGTCCAGCTGAGGTCTACAAGGATGATGAGGGGACTGGAGCATCCCTCATATGAGGAAGGACTGAAGGAGTGGGGTCTGTTTAGCCTGGACAAGACTGAGAGGGAATCTCATCAGTACTTATATCTATAGGGTGGATGTCAAGAAGATGGGGCCAGACTCTCTTCAGTGGTGCCCAGAGACAGGACAAGGGGCGATGGGCACAAACTGTTATTCCATTACAGCATCAAAAAGCCACACCTTTTGCAAATGTTCTGTGCCTTCAAGCGATCAATGAAAATAGGTAGTATTCACTGAGCCATCTGAACAGTGTAGGAGGACCTGTGATATTTTTTTTCCGAAGGTTCACACATACAGGAGAGAAAGCATTAAGCATATTAAAACAATTTCTGAGGATTTTCGTGCTGTCACTCTTGGATGGTTTTATTCTGGAATAAGAATGTCCATACATAGAGGGTTTGAATTTTTTGAATTTTTTAAGTAGTTGTTCTACTTTGAACATATATTGTATCTTATTTGTATGAGCCACTTTAGGAAAGGCCTTATTTTTAATCAAGATGCCATTCCAGTACATGCAAGTTTTTATTGCAAGTTGCTATGGAAAGCTATGGTACAAGGTAGAATATATTAAATTTAAAAATTCTATAGAAAAGTCAGAGGTTGCATGTATGTTTGTAATCCTATGCTCAAGATACTGCTGCTGTGAGGAGCTCTGTATTTTTTCGCATTTTACAGTTGATGTTTTTTCCTGTTTTTTTTTTCTGTTTCTTTCTCTTTCCCCCTCTATTTTTAATTTTCTTCCTCATGTTAGACAATAAAATCAGTGAATTAACAAAAAAAGACCTTATAAGGTAAAAGATTAATAGATTTTCAGTCATAGTAAGCATTTTAGTTATTATGAATTGGGATGTGTTTCTTTAAATGAACATAATTAACTGTCAAAATATGATGTCTATCAGATTAAGAACAAATCTGATTTCATATATATTCTGTATATAGGTACAGATCCTTTGTTGTCTAAGTTGTCATAGCTGATGACTTGTTGAACTGTGATATATTACTCCAGCTGGGGAGTGGCCAGTGTAAGAATATCGATGGATCAATGGTTCAGTTTTTCTTTCATTTTGTAATTTTTTCCCCCTAGATTTTCCTGGATTTTACTCTCCTGTGTTTTCCTCTGTCTTTTTCTGAGCTGCAAGGTTATTTAGGGAACATTTATAGTGTGTACAGGGTTGTTTAGTATAATACATGTTTTCACATTTAGTTTGGTATAAAATTTACATATGTTTGGCAGTGTGGTGTCAAATGGGAGTAAATCCTAAGGAGGCGCCCCTTACTTAACCCAGTGTCTTGTGTTATCCAAAGAATAACTTCAAAGCTGATTATTTTACCAAGAGGCACCACACAGGGCAACCCTTTGATTTTCTTTTTTACTGCTCACAAGCTCTGATACAACAAATTAAAATAAAATTTCTCAAAGACTGCTTTATATTTTTAGTTGCCCCAATAAAAGAGATCACCTTCACATTTTTGGGGGTGCTGTAAAGTGCTTTTCTGTTGAGCTAGTGGGATTACCATTTGCACATTCCTTAGTTTAAAGGAAAAAAGAAAGCTTTATAACATGGAGCCTGTATTACACAGCCCTGTCATTGTCTTTAACGTGATTCAGTACTGCAGCTGTTTATTCCCCTTTTTCTTTTCTCTGACAACAATTTAAGATGATTTTGGTTAAAGTGAAGTTATGTTCCTGTTTTTCACCTTTGTTATAAAAATCCTACCATATTTGAAAGTGTCATCAGTTCAGCAAATGTTTGAAATTGTGTTGAGAATTTAATAGATATGAGCAGATGGGTCCCTAGTTTCAATCCCTATAGTGAAAGATGTGTACTGCCGAGAACCTGCCTTTGAATAACGACTATACCATATGTTGTTGTAAAGGAACACATTAAGGTTTGGCAAACTGTTTTAAAAAATATTTTGTATCATTCAACCTCTTATTTTAAGATTACCAAAGTTATCTCAAAACATGGAACCAGTAATTTGTAAATCAAACACTTTAGTAGTGCTGATTAGCATTTAACCTGGTATGTCCTAAACAGCTATGTGGATAGTTGAGAGAGACTTAGAAAATTGCTAGTGCTATATCAGATTGTATGTTGGCAAATCATTTAACTGGGCTGTCCTGAAGTTTTGTTTGATATATGAGAACATAGCCATCTCACACTGTTTTTATTATGAATGCAGGAAGTAATGGTTATTAGGGCCTGGGAATCCTGTTAAAACATATACTTCAATTAATGTTACCACTGATAGTAGCTTACTTTGTTAGCAAAGGAAAGAGCTTGAAGTATTCAAGTATTAGAAAATTTAAAAAAGCAAAAGATACAATAAAAAATAATATATTCAAAAGTGAAATAAAGGATGAAGTCAACCACCTATCTTTTAGTGCATTAAAAGTAACCACACGCAACATGTGAACTCTTAATTTGTAATTGGAAACAGCAAATAAGAGAACATGAAGTAAGTCAACACTTGTAAGAAGAAGTAATATCTTTTACTAGGCAAATGACTTAAGTGAAATAACAGCTGGACTTTCTGCTTTTATTTAGGCCTGAAGTAAAGCAACTAAAAAATATATTGTTTTGTCTAGTAAAAATATTAAATATCCTTATCCAGCTTAAATCATTTATATGCACACACTATCATAACTGTAGCATCATTACTACTAGAAACATAATATGTTTGTGAAAAGAACTTTTTTTTCCTAGTTAGGCTCCGTTCTTGTTCGTAAAGTGGTTCCTATGCTTTCTGGGAGGGAACTCAGATACACAAGTGCAGAGTCAATAGTAGTGCCACATCCCATACAATCCCAGTTAGAACTGGTAGGCTTTGAGACAGAGTTCCTTAGATTCACCTTGCATGGAATTACCATCAGATTCCATTAGATATGTTCCAAATTGTGGCCACATGTTTGCTAGACTGTTCCTGAAGACTCTGCTTCTTTAGTCTACAGCTGAACATTTGTCGTCCAAGGCTGAACCCTTGATAGCTAACATAGTTTTAAGAGACAATTTATAGTCTTCACACAGGGAAAACACCTATTGTAAGTAACATTTGGTGTTTTGAACCAAATATGGTTCAATATGGCTCAATGAACAATATATGTTCTGAAGTCCTTACTAAGTTCTTAAATGTTATTTCTGTACATACCTAAGATACGTGGTAAGATCAATGGTGTACCCTGGCAAACTTTTCAGACAGAGAATTGACTCCCTCATTTAGGCTGAATGAGCAGTTGTGTTGAATCATGAAGTCTAGTGGGAACATGCTGTCTGCACAGTTTTTGCAGTCTGGCTAACTCTCTAGGGGTACTTTAGATTTTGTCAATGCTTACTAAGGTATTTAAGGCAATGTAGCTCTGTAGTATAAATACACTTATTCTTTTATAATGCATAATATGTATAACTTTTAAATTGGAGGTGAAAGATTTTCTAAAGCATAGGTAATCATTAGGTGGTGAAGGAATGCACGTTCAAGGATGTAATAATCTGATGCAACATATGGATGGTACAAGTGCATCCATAATTAGTAGTAGTGCTGTAGCTATGGTGATCTGAGAGTACAGCAGTACAAGCAAGGTAAAGCTTCTAGGAAGAGGGAAAATCTTACTATATCAGTTTTCAGCTGGAGAAATTGATAAGCTTTTGAGAATGCAAGACAGAAAGAGACATGAAGTAGAAGCAGCAAATGTCAAAATATATTCTGTTTGGGAGTAATTGCTTTGATAATTTAAATACTTAATTATGTTAAACACTTTGAAGGAAAAAAGGTGGCAAGGACTGCTGCAACACAAAGAGAGATGGAAAAGTCATTAGTCACTGGGATACTGATGATGGAAAACTACAATAAAGGAAAAGTTTAGAAGATAAAGAAGAAAAAAAACTAAAGAAAACTAAAAAGAAAAAAATCTATTGAGATAAAGAGTCTAGTCTAAACAAAACCACAGCTATGCTTTTCCAAAGTAGCCCTGTGAATTTTAGTAATTCCTTGTGGGTTTTTGTCAAGACAAAAATTCTCCACCAGCATCCTTTCCAGACTGTGATTTACTGTCTTAATGTAATTGTCTTCACGTTTGTATGTAAAGTAACTAGGTTCGTTCTTTGTTCTTTCATTTCCTTAAATTGAATGTTTTCTCTCTTTAAGTGTGATGCACTTGTTCTTTTATTTGGTGAGAGAATCAAAGCAACTCAGACAGATTGCATAGCATTGTCTCTAATCAAATGAAAGTAGATAACTCTGTAGTTTGAAAGTGAAACCCAGCAGCAGTTCCAATGAAAACAAATCTCATTAAGTGTAACTATTTTTTTCTATTTATATTGCCTTGTTTTCCATCTCCTTGCAAATTGCTGTTTCTTCCTTCTTCTTTTGTAGTTCTAACAAACCAAAATGAAACTAAACATGCTTTGATTGCATTTACAACATCATCCAAAAAATTCATTGACTCTCATATCATATGGAAGGTATATGCTCTATTTCTTTAAAAACTCAGTTATTTGAACTTTGTAGAAAGTTTGTTGGTTTGTATTATCAATACTTCTTCTTCCATAACAAATTTGTCTGAAATACTTTCAAAGGAAGATATCCTATAAAATTTCAAAAAAAGACATGGTTGGAGTCCTACTGAAGTGTTTCCTTTAACAATATGATTCTCAAACAAGTGTTGATTATTAAATGCCTTTGTTAGTGTATACATTTTATTTTTAGTAATGATGAATGTAGATGTTTACAGAGCTTCTTTTGTTGCCTATAAAGTGTCCTACCAAAATGGAAGAGATTTCTGTGAAGCAGAGAATAAGACTCAGGATTAGCATTGGCCACTTGTTACTGCAATAATCCCACTGAAAATCTCCTTCTCAGAAATTATATCTCACATTACTAATACTGTACATTTTTATTATGAGATTGATAGAATGACAAATATTGGTCTGATTTGCCAATATATATCATAACAAAGAATAAAATACCTGAACTAGTTTTCAAAGTGACACTTGTAATTGTTTGTGAATGCTAGTGTTTGCATACAGCATACTTCCATATGCAAAACCAGAAATTTATGTGTTCTAATCATACCTGTACCTGCAAAAGAGATTTAATGTGTAAATATGCACATAGATAATTTGAAAGCACAATTCCTCGTGTAGCTTAGTACTTCTAATATCAGCAGGAGGCGAGGACAGTAAGAATTGTGTAGTATTAGTTCATTAAACATTTCTGTGAAAAATGTTTCTGTGAAAATAAAAGGGTTGTACGTTTAATTGACTCATCTCATATTGAATGTACTTAGTTGCAGTAGACATTCAAGGATGTAAGAGCTAAAATTTTTTTCAGCATATTTAAAATCAAATTTCTTTTGAATAAACTGGCTGCTTCTGCATCAGGTGATGCATGAACTACCGGTTCCTTAACAATAGCAGTTTTATAAAAGGTATAAAATATACTGAAGTCATCACCTGTGATTCTAAACAGTGAAACGTACACTTCTGTAAGCAACCACATTTTTTAATGGGGAACATAAAGAAGTGCTTACAATAAAGTGTGTAGTAAAGTTTTACAAAAAGATTGGTGAAAAAAAAATTGTCTTAGCAATTTGGAAGGGAAGGGATCATTTCAGATTGAACATATTATAAATTAGAATACTTCTGTGCTCTGGAAACTTAAGGAGGGAAAGGAAGAAAGAGGATAGGATGGTAAGAGTATAAGAAAATCAGATTAGAGGACAGTAAGATCAAAATTACAGCATGGCTCCATGACTAGTAAACAGAAAACTTTGAAAATCAAAACTACCATAATTTCAAACAAGATATGGAGATGACACTTAGACGTTTGGTACTATTGAAAAAGAACTGATAATAAATGGAAATTAAAGAAAACTCCCAGACACTGGTATTTTCCACATTCTCAGAATTCCAGAATGGTTGACACTGGAAGGGACCTCTGGAGATTGTCTAGTACAACGTCCCTACTCCAAACAGGATCAACTACAGCAGGGTGCCCAGGGCTGTGTCCAGTTGGGTTTTGAATATCTCTGAGGATGGAGCCTCCACAACTTCCCTGTGCAGCCTGTTCCATTTTTTTCCCACCTTCACAGTAAAAAATGTCAGGTTTTTTCCTTATGGTTACATGGAATTTCTTACCTGTGCATTTGTTCACATAAAGAAACTAAACTAAACACTAAAACAATTGACAGTCCTAAACACTGCATTTTCAGTAAGGAATGATTAATTTCTTCTTCCTACACTGTCTTATACAATGCTGGATTTTGAGCATAACATTACTTTCTCCTTATGTAGAAGGACTTGACCCTTTGAGGAAAAATCTGAAAATTTCTGTGCAGAAGTGTTTGTTGGTCAGCTGCCACTGAATAATAGCAACCTTTTGAGTGATTGCTGTAAAATACTTTTTATGAGAGGAAAGCTACTAACCTATATAGTAGGTTTTACTTTTAAAATTCATATTAGTCCCACCTCTGTCAGTATTGCTAGGGTGCATGTGGCTAAGGGTAACCAGTGCCTTAAGATCTGGATCTCCTATCAATTAATTTTATTTTGAATAATTGCTTGCTCTGGACATCTGGCATGATTACTTCTATCACATTGCTTTTGTCTCTATTTCCACCAGACATCTGCCCTCCTGACATTGTTTTCATTGCCAAAAAAGTCTAGAAAGCCTGAGTTAGTCTCAGCTAGAGAACAGACTGTGGACAAAATCTTAGGGAACGTAAATCAGTTTGTGGTTTCCATGACATTTTTAGCTCGTTATAGTTGACCTGCTAATTTAGCTAGAACTATAAATTGTGTCCTGTTCACTAAGATTTCTCTCAAGGTAAGAAGCACTTCTTAATTCTCTATCAGTTGTAGAGTTTGCCAAATGCAACTCATCACTAGGTCGTAGTGTCCTATCGATACTGTGAAACAAGAACTGTTTCTCTAACATTGGCAAAAGGCCATTGTCACAAAGATTTTGCAAGAAGACTTCAATTCTGAATACTGATAATAAAGAATATTCCTTCATTTGCTGGATACTGACCAGCTGTTGACTACTTATATAGCAATTTTGTCTTTCTATTTGGTATAATGATAGTATATTGATAAATTTGAAAGCTGTCTAAAACAAATTATAAGCTTATTGGTTCTGCTTTTATTTAAAATTATTCCTTTTACTATCTACTGCAAAAAATCAAATAACATGTTATGAATTACATGGCATTAAAAGTCCAGTTTTGGAGTTAGAGAAATGTAAGCCTCTTCATAGTTCTAAATTAGTAACTGAAATAGATGCTCAGACCTGAAATCTGTGCATATTAGCAATATGCAGTATTCCTTTCTCAATGTGGGTATTCAATTGGCTGGAAGAAGTTGCTGAAAGAGGAAGAAAATCTCATTGTATTTTCACATGTCAAATTTACTTGACTATGTCTAATTATATCTTTCTTGACTGTCAGCAGAAAAACTGCTTGGGTAATCTTTTCCAAAAGCATGATAAAAAAAGTAAAGAAAAAAACAGCAATACTGTTTGGGTTTTGGTTTGTTTTTTTTTTTTTTTTTTCCCTATTCTGTTTGCTGCGATAGTGATGTTTCCCTTTTAGGCAAATCCGGTTGTTTAAAATTTTTTTTAGCTGTAGCTTTGTGCTAAAATACTTCATCGATGTGGTTTAGGCCCAGTTGAGCACCATGTGGCCGCTCGCTCACCCCTCCCCCGGCAGGGTAGGGAGGAGAATGGACAAACAAAGGCAAAAGCCTGGTGGGTTGTGGTAAGGACAGTTTACTGGGACAGCAAGGGAGAGGGAAACAATCAACAACAGTACTGATAACAGAGATACACAATGAGTGATAACAGAAAACAATTTACCGATCCCATGGCCAACCGGACCCTCAGCCCGCCCCGGAGCCACGCCGAACCCGCCCCTCCCCAGCTAGCCCCCGTTTATGGTGAGCATGGCGTCACTTGGTATGGAATAGCCCATGGCCAGCCTGGCTCACCTGGCCTGGCTCCTGGTGACATTACCCTAGCCAGAACCAGGACATTCATTTTCTACCTTCTCTGTTTTGCTCTACCCAGTCAGAGTTTCCTATGCCAAACTGCTTTTACTAGGACAATTCCATGACAGTTCAAATTCTAAAAAATACCTTTATGGACTTTTGAAAGGATACATTTATAGTCTGATCCTGAAGTATTGTGGTTTCTTGCACTGCCTTATGTAAGATATTTAAAATATAGCCTGCTTTTCCACTATATTTACTTTAATCTGTGTATTCCACAGCTGTTGCCTTCACAGCAGACCTTCCAAATAAAGTAGCTGCTCTCATAATCTAGGAGCCACAGATTGTGGCTTTTATATCAAAGAAAATGAGTTTTACAGTATTTATTTTCTAGGACCAAAAGAAGAAAAGAGGCTAAGGAGCCATCTCAGACTTTAGTTCAATGCTTTTATTGTCAAATTCAAGCTCAGGATGATGATGATGATGGTAATAATACCATTGTTTCAAAGGGTTAACTCACTTTTCTCTCTTAATCTTAGTTTATTTCCACATTATAATTAATTTCATAGGAAATTTCTTCACTTTGTTGCAGGCCAGTATCACTGTTTGTATAGGATTGTGCAGTTCAATCTTTCTGTTACCTTGAGGGTCAATATCAAAGGTTCTTGCAGTGGCAGTTGCTCATACTAAGTTATTTTCTCTCCGTATATTTGTAGCTGGCAGGTAAAATGTTTTAGAAACTCCACAGTCTATTTTGCACTTCTGAACTCTTTAAGACTCAGTCAATATGTAACAGCCTCCTCTGAAGTGCAGACCATGATGTATATATGTAATAACCCATCTTGATTTTATTTCTACCAGATCTAATGTGCCTGGAATCAATTCCAAAGGTTAGGATCTATCCTTCAAAAGGTGGGGCTTGTTCTCTCATGTCACAGAAGGTTCCCACTTAGATTTGGGAACCATTCCCTTCCCTTGAAAGTTTTGATTCTAAGCATATAAATATGACTTTGAACTGCACCCCTCCAGTGGACATGATGAACACAAAGTCTCTAGCAGTCAAATTTTTCATTAGGTAGTGGAAAAACCCACACAGTGCTATCAAGGGAACGTTCTGTTATCCTCGATCACTGTCTAGGTCATCAGCTGTGTACACTTCTCTTGTCTCTGTCATGTGGACAGTCTATGACACAAGGTCTCTCCTGAGGAAACTGGCTTATTTAATATCAGTTTCCCTTGAGTATTCTCTATGTCTGAAGAATCCTAGACACATTACTGTACAACTGTGCTGCTGAAGTCTGATGAATTACAAATGAGACCTGTGGAGCAATTCTGAGAGTTCTCTGCCAGGATTTGTGAGTAGCCTGAAAGTGATCTTCCTTCAGGACCTAAAAGAAAAGCTGCTCTTTCTGTAGAAGACTCAGGCTATCTTCTGGGTTCTTGGTATGGATATTCCAGCTACTGAGGGAGAAAGTTCTGTATCTGCAGCTCTGCCTGATGGTCATTGGAAGATGAAGCACAATGCAATCAAGGTAATTACAATAAACCAGAGTTGGCCAAAGCTGTTCTCTTTCTGAATTTGTTCCAGCTCTTACAGGTGGCATGCAAAACCTTGTCTTAGTTTCCAGACTTGCTTTCACATCATCTCCACCTGCACCTGAAAGCTGTATGCCAATTGTTCTTCAGTTTAGTGCATGCTGGTTCTTCTCTGATAGGACCTAGACTCCTTTCAGCTCTTATGAAGGATATCTGATGGACAATATATATTCCCAGAGGGCTCTGTTCTCAGTATGGAGTTTAGCCAGGTCCTAGTGTCAGCCAAGGACTCTGGTCCACAAAATTATAGCTGATTTTCTGAATGTGAGAAATAGAAGCAATCTCCGTTAGCTGGTTAGCTAGCCAGCTTTTTCTGCCATGTGTCTCCCTAAAGATGAATAGTCTGTGTTCTTCCTTCCTGTAATCCTGAAGTTCCTAATATTCCAGTTGTGAATTCCCAATGTGAAAACAAAATGGATTTACATCCTTCATTGGGAGAGCTGTTTGAGCTGTGAGCTTGTTGATGACTTCTTTTTATGAACAATAATGTTAATTATGCCTTTTTCTTCTTCCAGAAGTAATAGTAGAAATTTAAGCCATGTTTCTTCCTACTCAACCTGTTATCCTGGCAAAATCTCTCAAAATTCCTTCTTTGTTCAAGGTAAATCATAATTGCCAGTTAAATCAAAAGATTATTTTGCCAGAGTTTCTTCCAAAAGTATACTCTTGAAATGCTGAGGAACTGCTTCCTGCTGTAGACTTTGAATTCCACCTTTGTGTTTAAACAGACAAAAAGTTGTCATCTTATGGAGCCCCTTTTAAATGTTGGAGCTGAAACAACTGAAAGATGGAGAGTACAGTTTACACTTTTGTGCCTATGTGCATGCAGAAAGCTGTCATTAGGTCAAGCATGTTCTCCTGTTATTATGGAGACAAAAAAGGCCTCCACTGTTTTGAACACCTGGTGTTTACACAAATAATTTGAAGAAGTAGTTGGGCAGTAGATGCAGAAGGAAACAAATTCCACTTACTAGTGGCAGAGGTGCTGGAGGCCACGTGCACAGACAAGTTGGCGTGCTTACTTACACATAGGCAAGCTTGCTTTTCTTTTGCATGTATAAAATCTTGCTGTATTAAAAAAATGATAGTAAATGGAAGGATGCGATAATGTCCTTAGCCCTTTTAAACTCATTGTCTTTGTGTGCTATCTCTAATCTTACTTGTGATAAGGTATCACAGTTTTGGCTTTTATATGGAAAATAGCTAATTAAAGACATGCTTTCCTTTTTCCATTTGTATGCTAACATTTCCAGTTTTCACACTTACAAGTGTAACTGATTGTTTCTAACACTTTGATCACAAACTCCAAACAGCACCTAATCTCCATAAATTTGTTTACAGGAAGAACTATAAGGATAATCAGAAATTTTCATGCTGCTGAAGTAAAATATTTTTGCAGTAAGTATAATGTACTTGTCATGACTGAAGTCTGCAGTACATTTTCTCATGGGATAAGATGTCTTCTGTCTCTGTATCTCTGCTCTTGCCAGTACTCTTAAGTTATTCTTTTTTTTTCACCTTCAGAACCAAAATATTTGAATTTATCTTCTCATACCAGGTTCTTTCATACTGGATTCCCCTTCTTGTTGAATAGTCTGCCTGTCATCAGCCCTATGCTGTTAGCTATGGATACTGTGTGCTCCCACAGACTATAGCTATGTATTAGTCTCAGCTGTGATAACAATTCTAATTGAGGCTTTTGCATGTTCCTAAATTGTTGAGAATACATTTTTAGAAATGGCTGGTGATCGAGGGTGCATATCCAGACATTTCTTTTAGAGGTGCTGAAATTATTGCTGCTGAAAGTGAGAAACAGTTGCTGAATCTGGCCAGTCCAAATAAGACTGAATAAAGGAAAACGCCCCTGACTCCTATTGTCCAAAGTAGGAAGGCAGCAATCATGCCCCAGTCCCACTACAGGAGTGCAGTTCTGCCATCAGTCTCAGCTTCATTAGCTTTCCATCTAGTGCCAGATCTGAAGCAGAACTGTCTTCCTGCTTTCTGTGCTTTCTCATGAAATTGCTTCAACCCCTTTCACAGAACTCACAAACCCAGTCTCTACTAACTTACTAACTTTTTTTTTTTTTTTCTTTTAAAAATTTTCCTCTCTGGCATCATAAAGCTTTCTGTTTCTGAAGTTACAATATTGCACAATACGCTTTCAATACCTTTCTATCTTCTAGTGAGTTACTTTTTCTCTTGATTGTTCCTACAAAATGCTGGGTGTTCAGGCTTGTAGACTGTAAGAATTTAGACATCCTGCTGATTTCAGTAGGACTTTTCAAATTCCAAATACTGAACATAAGTACAATTTCACTGGGTCAGACCAAAGGTTTGTCTAAATCAGTGACTCATCACCTTGGCACTCACCACCATCAGAGTACAAGAAAAAGTATAGGAAGATGGTAAGTATATAGTGGTATTTCCCAAAAATGCTCTCCCAGCCTCCAGTGATTTTCAGAGCAGGAACTTCTTAAACCAAATATAAGCCTCTTTGCATTTAATTGTCCATGCTGGATTTTCTTCCATCAATTTTGTAATACCACTTTTTTGTACACCTATAAACTTTAAGCATCTTTAGAAAAATAAATGTGTTCTATTAATTGATTAAATGGTAGAATCCCAGTAAACATGTTATATTCCTGGATTTCAAGCTAATTGTCTCTTTTTATTTGAATCTTGAAACTTTTGGTCATAGTTCTTTAATTTGTAAACTGTGAATTACATGCAGTTTATCACTTCAGTGTTCAATAGCCAACAGATATATTGAGATAGAAATCAGGTGGGCTTTCAAGATAATACAAATGCTGCTAATTATTAATATTTTCTTATCTCTGAACTTTCCATTCTGTCTATCTACGTAACTGGGGTTACTCACCACTTACAATTCCTTTATGTCATTAATGGGTTCAGCCATTAATGGATTCAGCCATTCTCTTAGCCTGAGAGTTAATTCTTTCAGCTTAACACTGGTTAGATTCTTGACTAATTAGTTTGTTAATAAGCCACCCTTTTGTCTTCATGAGCTGTTCTTGTGACTATATGTGCATCAGTGTAAAGCAACTGGTAATGTATTTATGTAAGATAGAAGCTGTCTCCAAATTATGTTTATTATGCAGGAGAATTAATGCAGGGGGAGGGGAATGCACTTTCTGTCAGGGATCTGTAGACAGGAAAATTAATTTGTCACATAGACCGCAGCAGAGTAAGCACACAGGTGCTATCCGGTGCTTGTGGGAGGATGCAAGCTGCTTGACTCATTCAGTACTCCAGACCACTCATTGTATGAGAGTATGCTACAGCAAAGCCCTTTGGAGACAAATACCTTGTCTATGTGATGGGGAATCAAATATTGCAGCAAAAAGTTCCCAGGAAAACATGAAGCTAAGAGAAAGAAAAAGATAAAATTACAGAAAGATTAATTGGAAAGAGTTTTTCCTTTTTTTTTTTTTTTAAAGAACTTCACTTTTTAGAGACATGTGGCAGAATGTTTTTAAACAGTTCTAAAATATTTTATTTTCCCCTCATCTCTTCACTGTTCATTCCTTTTTAATACATTTCTTTTTTCACCTTTTCCTTTCTACCTTACTCTTTGCTCTTCTCATTCAGCCTTTGCTTTATATTTACCTTTTCTTCATTTGGATCAGTTATTAAAAGTAAGCAACTACTTTTGATGTCTCATTAGCACTTTTGGAAGCTTTCTTCTTGCCTCCCAGTTTCTGGTTACAGAAACATGACAGTTGTCATGCAACCAATACAGTAAATAATGGAATCTGAATGTTTGTATATATGATGAATATATAATATTCAGTTCCTATAATTAAGGCAACTGAAAAGGTTTTAGCATATAAATAAAAGTGCTGGCTGCAGTTTAAACTTACAAAGCTGCACACAGGCAGCTTCAGAACAGCCACCAGCAGAGGTGCCAACAACAGAATCAGATATCACTGCTGGGGAAGAAATACATTCCTGGGTTTGACATCTGGGTCCTGCAGCTGGAGTGACTAGAAGAAGAAAGGGAAACAGTACAGACTGTCATCAAAAGGAGGTACTGGTGCCAAGTGAGCATGGAAATTACATACAGATGCCACTTTTTTTAGCTAAAGACAAATAGCTCAACTATATATAAAAACAACAGCAACAACATCCAAAGATGTGCTTAGAAGTGCCTGATGGGTAAACGCGTGTTGCTTTTATAAATATAACTGGCTTATAACTGGAGATGTGAGATTTTGAAGTCAAGTTTATAGTTGGATAAATTTTAACATTTGAACAAATACGCTCAAAAGAATTTTTATGTATAAAAAGGCAAAGAACAAACATGGTGTATTCCAACTGTTTTCTGAGTAACTCATTGTTTTAGCTTTCCATCCTGATACTTCACTATGCAATATATCACTCTTGCTCAGCACATCAGTTAACTACACAGGGCCCACTGTAATGATTCTTCTGAAAAGCCCCAACTATCTTATGCAAAAATTAATCAGAATTACTTAGGTACCTGTGATGGCAGTAGAAAAGAATGGAGAAAGTCAATGTGCAAGAGAGCCTGTGTTAGTGTCCTGATCCAAAGCTTATCAATCCAGTGAGAGTCTCCACTGATTTTAGTGGGTATTTGAATAAAGTTCCAGTCTAATGTTCTTCATTTCTGTTTAAGAGGATGAATGAGGGTATGGTAACTGGGATGACTGGGTATTATAAGATTTTCTAGAGAGAAACATCGTGCCTTAGTTCTGCCTTTTCTAAGATTGCAGGAAAGTAGTACTTTCATTGGACCATTCTGTCTCAAAAGTTTGATTATTAATGATTTTAGTGAAAAATGTTATAATAGGATCCATTTTATGCATATAATCTTCACTATACCTTGCTTTTACTTCTAAATGATATATCATATCTGAATTGATAACCATATTTGCCTATATACAAAACCCCTGAAATCAGTTATTGGATGGACTACTATTTTTCATTTCTTTGTGGCTAGAGTTAGTGTCAGAAATCCTTTCATTACAAGTTTTTGTTTGAAAATTTAATATGTTTTATTTTACTTTACTTTGTCTCTTTTGTGTACATATTAGGCATGCTCTGCTTCCTGTCTTTCTTTCAGTCAAAGCACAACTTTCCTAGAACCATGTGATTTAAGCATCTCAACAGAGAAATAATGTGTTTTCACAAATAAAATGGAAAAAATAATCTAGACTTTAAGGTGTTTTAGGAGTTGTTTGGCTGATCAATATGAACTTCTGGGGAAGACAGATAATTGAGTATATCCACTAACACATGTGTAGTGCTGTGTGATGCATCATACCTGCTGTGAATACAATAATACTGTGTGCCCTCTTTGTTGAGTAAACTATGCAGTAAGGCAATAAGAAAGCATGAAAAGCAATGCCATAAAAGCTCATTAGGGATGTTCTGACTAGAAAAAGTACTAGCAACAGCTTTAACTAGACTGTGACTGGAGAAGACACTAGATAATGCTCTAGAAATGAAGGAGGAGGAAGATTGTTTGGCTCAGAAATTTTGTAATGGGATATAAAAAACTATTTCTCTTTGAGATCCAAAAGTAATCTGTCTTGGAAATAGTTGAAAGCCATCCATCAAGTGTTAATTGCCTTGAAATAAATTAATGGTCTAAATCTATTGTACAATGGAAAGATATCCATACACTGGAATCATTTATGCCCTGTTGATAACCTCAGCAGGAAAGCTGGATAATCTAGGAGTCCTAAGGATTTTCCCTGGTTTACAGAAGTACTCCCAGTAAAGTTGTGATGACCTCAGTGCTGTGGTTTTTCTGTATATGTGTACAGGTTGTACACACTTCAGGATCATCAAACCAGTCATCTTCTACAGCCGTAAATCAACCTTAATTAATAAAACTGTGTAATTTCCATAGTATCTGATTTTAGAAATAGAGTATCTAAGGCTTCTCTTTCTATTATCAGACCTTCAGCATCTGCAAGGAGATTCCAAGCTACCTTACTAAGAGGAGTAAATGGGAATGTTTATTTGGGGAGTAAGCAATTGCATAGATGGTTTTGAAATTCTGTCTACTGACATACTTGAGGAAAGGTAATGTAGTTTGGCAGCTAAATATCTTCTTCACTGAAGGACACTTTACATAATATACTACAAATTGAAAGGAAAAAAGCTTGCACCCAAATCAATCGTATACAAACAAGACCGTTTCTTGTTTAGCTTGTATTATAACTTGCTGTCTTGGTGCTATCTGAAGCAGCATCAATGGGTCTTGCTACCATTTGGGAAACCTGTGTGTATTTCAGTCACACATTGTTCTTGCAGGATTTCCTTAGGCTAAGCTGCAGAAGTGAAAGAGCTCCATTTAAGAGAGTCTGTGAATAACTAGGAAATGAGCATCAAACTAGGCATTATCTGAAGATGTTTGTTAACATGCAGGATGTTCCTTAAGGCCTCTATCTTGAATGAGAAGAGTTTTTATTCAGGATTGCTTTTTGAAAAAGCAAAGAGTTCTTTTGCATGCATGTCACTATGGGCCCTACTCAGGCAAAGAACACTATTTGATGCTCTTGGCACATGTCTACTTCTCTAGTTTCCTTGGATATACTCCTACATGCAGCCTTATTTGGAAGAAGATTATACCTTTTCAGTAGTGAGAATGGGCACAATTTATGACCTTGCATACTTGCCTATAAACTACTACTTTTCTATTGCAAAGTTGTAACTGAAATAATAAATCAAAACGATATCTACGAAGGGATCTCTAGAGGAAAAAAAATATTGGGGAGAGAAAGCTCTGCACTTTCCTTAGAAGATCAACTGTGACCCTTCCCTTATCCTGATAAAATACTATATTTCATACCTAGCTGAGAAAAAGGAAATATCTTTGTATAGGCAGTAGACATCTCTTTCTAGGGGTGTTAGGCAAAATGAATTTTTATTATATAGTGGAATGACAAGCAGCTGGAGAAGCAAGTTTTAGAAGGGTTCCAACTCAAAAGTACAGCCATGGAGATAAATGAAATTGAAGTTTTCCTATCAAAATACAGGATTATGACCCAAAGTATAATCAGTTAGATTTGTGTGTGTATATGCCTGTGTGCTTGGTGTGTGAATGAAGAATACAAACAATATAACTTTCCAGAAGAATGTTCTTACTTGAGGCCTTGCCTCCAAAATTTATACCAATGAAAGAAAATCTTAGTAGTTGTACTGGTGTAACTTTCTGTAGTATTGACAGTCTCAGAAACAGCTTAAGAGAGAAGAATTAACCTTCAGACTGTGAAATCCTTAAACTGTGAAAGTTATCCACTAAAAAGTTACGCAGCCATAAACTGTAACCTTGCTAATGCAAAGACAAAAGGGATCCATTCATACACTGTGTTCTTTGTATAAGCATTATCCTCATCTCTAGAGAAGTAGAGACTTAGAAGCATATACATGCTATATTCATGTTTATCTAATTAATTTATAGAGAGATTCCTAACTCAGCAGACAGTTTTTGTATATCAAAGTCAAAGGTCCTAACATATGTCAGCCTTCTTACACAGATGTTCTACATTTGATATCTAATAAATAATTAAACATTGGATTAAGCAAAGCTCCACAGAATATAGATTTGGCCTATTTAATATTTGGAACAGTACTTATTTTTGACAAAAATAATTTGGATACAATAATGATTTTAATAAGGCAAGGTGAGTTTGTTGACAAGATTCATTTCAGAGGCTATGTCAATTTGTGTTAATTCAGTGCAAAACCACACTGGGATATTGAATACATTAACCATATTCCACTTTGTGCCCACTGACTTGTAAATCGTGAATTATTAGCTTTTTACTTCAGATGGTTTTATCAATTGCCCACTCTGGATGGAATAACATCTTTAAAAAATGTTAGAACAGCATAAGCTATCCAATTCCATGGTCTTCTCAGCTACTCTAAAATAGAAGTGAAGCCACCATGTACTGTGTATGAAGATACCCGCAGTTCAAAAACAATAGAAGTGTGACTGAAGTGTGGCTACGCCAGCATATGGGAAATAATTTCTCATCCTTTCCAATTTGTAAACAATTAACTATTTCTTTTCCATAAACCCTGACTGTCTATTGTAATGTAATGAAACAAATACACAGCATCTGGAAAGAAAAGAATTATAATTAAATTAGGCTTTCCAATTAGAGAAAATGGTGGGCTTTTCCTTTGATTTAGAGTTATAATAATCATTTGTAATCTGATTTAAAAGGGGCTTATGGTTTCATTCATAAAACTAGGAGACATTAGGGTTGACATGACCTCTTAGGTATCTGAAGAAATTATAGGCCTATAGAGGTAAGAATATATCATTAAGGCCTGAGCTGACAGCATTTTTTATTTCTACTGACCTTTGGTTGGATTAAGTCCAGTCATCAGAAAATAATTCCATTTCAAGCAGCTGAGAATTATTATCAGGCTTTGCTGATTCAGGATTAAGTGTACCTCAGTGGCTGAAGAGCTTGTTAGGATGATTCCATTCGTTTATGGAGTTTGTGAAAAGAGGAAAACATGTTGTAGCTGGTTTATTTCTGGTGTAGAGCTTGAATTACTTTTATATAAAAATTACCTACAGCTCTATTTTGTTAATGTGGGACAGAGTTTGGTAGTGTTCTAGACTCCACTTACTGACAGCTAGATTTACAAAACAATTTACATTTCTACAAATGATGTGGACACTTAAATCTAAACATAAATCTTAAACAGCTTTTGTCTTTCTGGGAGATCTAAGTACCTAAATATCTACTGCTGATAATGTACAGAACCATTTCAGATTCGATTAGGGCCAAACAACAAAGTATGATCTGCCTAACCCCCAGCAGAAGTCATAAACAAAACACTTCTCAGCTTTTTTTAAAGGACAGTGCTTACTCCTATCCGTGCTTTTTTAAACCCACACTTAATCCTATACAAAACATTGAAGAGCAGGAGGAGAAGCCCTCTTGCGAAAACAATGTCCCTTGTCAAGGGACATCGGTGCAAAAGCTCAGGTTTCCTTGCAGTCTCAGTGCACTCTCTCCTGGGAGGGTGCTTAAGCGCCCTGCTTTTGTATTTGGTCTTGTGTGTCCTTTTAAAAATGTTGAACTTTGCATAAATAAATATTCACTGAGTCAGAGAGAGACTAATTCTCTAGCCCAGTGGTCAGGATGGATAAAGAGACAGGTAATCACAGCTGCTTCTCTGGCTGCATTGATTTCTGAACTCAGTTAATATCACCAAACAATACCATGTTCCAGTTCAGGTAGGTGTGCCTTCATTTTCCTTGCAGGGTATGGCCTATAGAGGACATAATGGGCCCCAGTTTGGCCAGCCACGGAAACAGTACATGAAGAGTAAAGGGTGTGGTACTAAGAACAGAGGATTTTAAAATGGATTACCTTTAGAAACTGAAAGTATCTGAAAGAGATGCAAAAATCTTTGTTACTGAAACTGGTGAATCGATGAACAGGATCTCTTTCAAACACTTGGGTAGCAGAGTGGTTCTTAAATATCACAAAGGATCTCGTATCCTTCATCTGTCACAGTTTTTATTACAGAGTACCCACAAAGTGCTTGATGAGGAGGGGCAAAGTTTCTTAATAATCCCTCCATATTAGCTTGTCAGAAGAAGCAAGAATGAGTAAATTGAAGGATTCATGGCTCTGTTGACTGTTTATTCTCTGGGCTGAAGTACAGTTAGACTGTTGGATTGGTGTACACTACACTGAATGTTCATGCAGTTGTCAGGCTCTCCACTGCAGAGTATTAGAAGAGCCATGTAGCTCCACACATTCAGACTGTACAATCTAAGCATATTTAGTTTGGCTTCAACATAATTGGGCTGACTACATTTCTTCAGTGGAACTAAGTTTGCATTTGAGGCAGGGATCTAATGTTTTTTCCTAAGCAGATTTCATACCACGAGGCAATTTCCTCTTTCCTTACTTGATAGGTTAATTATAGGGAGAGAGTCACAGCATAATACTTAAACTAAATGCTTTAGTTTTGGTTCTGGATTTTGTTTTTGGTTTTTTGTTTTGGTTTTGTTTTGTTTGTTTGTTTGTTTGTTTGTTTTAATAGGAAGCCCTGTGTAAATTTAGTGGTTGTTAGAAAGGAGAAAACTTGCTCTCTACTTTTCAAGGATTCTGCTTTTAAAAATCATGCAAACATCCATCACATTCAAAAAGTCCTGTTGACTATATATATGAATGTAGATTTACAGTGTGTCTTAACAAATAGCTACATTAAATATGATGAACAATATAGGGTATAATCAAGAACATGATTAACCATGCTATTACAGATCTCTTTAGTTTAAAATACTGCTATTCAAGACCTCTTTCTTGAGCTTTGTTTCAGGGAAAAGTCCTTTGCAGGATCATGGTCATGTAGTCAACAGGTAATTGTATTTTGTTATGGAGGAAGCAGGGCTCCCTTCCCTTAAAGAGGGGCATCTATTTTCTCTATACCTTTTCAACCTTTTACCCTGTACATGAGAAGTGGTTTATATTTGTTTAACAGTTCAGCTGTTTACTTAAGGAAGTTTTGACAAGATAGCCAAACTGGTCTAACAGCTTGCTGCTCCCAAAAGAGAGGGTCCCACTTCCTTTCTCCTCACCACAGCTCCCAGGTGCATGATTGCACACTCATTCCCCTTGCAATTACTCTGGCTTTTGACTTCTTAGTGAGCAATTCAGTTCACTATGCTGGCTGAAATCTATTAACTTTATTTTGTTGGTTCCTTTTCTGTGACTGGTGGGCTTCACAAACACAGAGAATCAAATTAAGAGCTCATTGCTGAAAGAAAAAGTGCAAAAACATTTGTGTTATAACTTTTCTTTCTTTGCTGAGCCATGTGCATGACTGCTTATCTTTTTTATCTTGGATGTAGTCAGCCCTCTTTTTGAGCTGACTAACTTAATTAAAAATGGTATAAAATAAATTAGAAAAAAAAATCTATTTAGTCAGTTAAGTCTGTTCAAAAGAAAGTGTGATTGATTCAATAGATAATGCACAGCAGGAGACCGGTCAACAGGACTAAGAATCGGAGAATATTGAAGATCTCTAATGAAAGGATTAGAAGAGGAAGGGAGGGAGTGAGGCTGAAGACCTTACCAGCAGAGGAAGTTAGATTGCTTCAAGTTCCTGTGAAAGTGCAATCCTCAAGAGCTGAACTGGCTTGCCAGTCACATGAGCAGCAGAGGTGGAGGCGTATGCATAATTAAGAGTAAAGGAGAGAAGAAAGGGGACTGTGAGGTGTGAGACTATCCTTTTTGGTCCTGCTGATTAGTAGATCAGTTCAGTTGCCTTGTGTCAGTGCATTATTAGTGCCCAGTTCCATGCAGGATAGCACTCTTAAAGAATCACGGCAGTGGGCTTGGGGAGAAAGAGAGCAAGCAAAGGGAGGTAGGGGGCATGACCTGAAAGGCCATAGAAAGGAAGGTAGTAAATACTGAGGGGTAAGGGAGGGCAGGAACTCATTAAATCTACTTCGCTGTCAAGTTAAATCTAACATGAAACCATGCACTTGTACAATAATCCCTCCTTCCCTTTTATTCATGTTAGAGGCTCTAGCTTCTCTTACCAATGCATTCTTGTACTGAGTTCCAACAGTGCACTTAACACTTGCATAAGATATGTAATTCCTCCCCCAAAGAGCAGGAGTAATAGATTTCAGGCTTGCAACGAACCTACTATTGACAAGATACATCTATTGCTGTCACATTCAAACATGTCTATACAAAACCAGAATTATTCTCTTACTTTCCACGTATTTTAGAGGTGGAGTTGATCTGTGCAAACTGAGGTTCCAGTTTGGTCTTCCACTACTGAGCACACCAACATTTCTCTTTGGTGAACTCATGTAGACAGACGTGTCAGAATGAGTATTTTTAAAGATATTTTAAATATTAGATATTTTCCCCAAGGAAAAGAAAGCAAATATTAACCTATAAGAGGGCAGTATTGAAAAGGAGTAACAATAAGAAAAGTGTCAGGTGGGATGTCCAGTAAAGGACTGAGTAGTTGTCAAAGGAGAGTTAAGCAAAGATGTTCTATTTGAATTATTCAGGATTATTTTGTATTATGTCTGTTGAGGAGTGTCATGTTCACCTTTGGCAAGGTGACACATAAGGAATATTACCAGTGGTAATTGTTTCTGTCTGGTGTTACCATAGCCTTGTGGTGTGCATCAGTAGTGAGAGCAATTTATGGACAGCCTGTGTTCTTGTAGCTATGTTGGCATCAGTCATGACACTGGTCCCCTCAGTCTTTCTTATCCAGACCTCTCTTTGGGAGATCTGCCTGATTATCGAGTGCTGAATAGGAAAGAACCAAGAAAACAAACAAATGTGGGCTGTGATTGCACTATAAGAAACTTGATAATAAAAGCAACTGTTGAGTTTAAACTTTTCATATGACATAGAAGTAGTTTATCTTTTGGCTAAAGAAAAGCAGATGTTGGAAGGGAAATGCACATGAGAAGACACAGAAACTGTTGTGAAGACTATTTTTTATTTGAATGGTCTCTCTTTACTTTTTCTTACTTGTCCAGCATATTGTGTGTAGTCAACAGAACAGAGCCATTAAAAATTATATAGAGGTATATTTTTAAAGGAAAAGGCAAGTAGAATAGAAGCTGTGAGAAGAGAATAGTAGAATAGTAGAAACAAAAGGCAGCATCAACAGCAAAAAACCCCAACCCAGAACAAAACAGAAGCCAAAGAACTCTTCACAATGTAACCCCTCAAAAATCCCTCATAATTTCTACTTAGTTTGACATGTTTGTGTGGTGACAATCTGTTCCTGGTGTGAATTCCTAAAGATAAGGATATTTAAAATGTTGACCTATTTCTTTCAAACTATGCCACTGAAGACAGATTACTGTCAAACTGTTGATAGCTGGGTATGCAAAGCTTGCGTTTCAGTAAGAGAAAACCATTTTGCTGAAAATTTGCTTCTCTCATGTTCAGCAGAACAATTCCACCTGCTCCATACTGAAAGATTTAATTTCTTGTAGATCTATGACTGCAGCTGAAATCAGAGGAACTCGTAATCTTTGTTTTGTAATTGCTTTGGGCTATACGGTTATACACTTTAGGAAGCTTAATTCTTTAGGTACCCTGCTCTCTCTGAATTCAGTGGGGGTTTGTCACTGAAGCTGCCTGTCCTTTTAAGAAAATAGTAATTTTAATCAATAGCTACTACATCTGTAATGAATCCTGACTCCTCTGAAGTCAGTAGTAGCTGTGCTGAAGCCTGAATCACTTGTATCAACAATTGAAAATAATGCTTATAATCTACATCATTATAGATGTAGATATATTTATGTTAATACATATAAAAATAAACACAAAGTATGCTTATAATCAACTGCTATTAAAATAAACTTTCAAAACCAGTAATCATTGTTTTATTCTATGTCCTGTTAAAACTAAAATGGTGGGAAGGTAGTAACAGAGTTGATATTGAAACAAATGATCGTTAAACTTAATCCTGTTAGAGATTAAAGATTTTCAAAGAAAAAAGAGTGACACAAAACTTGTTGTATAAAGAGAAAAGGTCTTAAGAAATCTGTGCCTTCTTTATAAGAAATAATCCCATTGCTCATGTGATTTCAATTGACATGTGATTTATGGCTGTGAAAAAGAGTCTGTATAGCTCTTTCAAAACATAAAGTGAGGGAGTGGCATCCTTTGAGCAAAAACCCTGGTGCCCTATCTGCTTAAGTGTTTCCTAAGTTTCAGCACTATGAGAATATGAGAATACTCCATTGTTAGGGGATTTTGGAGGCATGCCTGGATCAAGGAAGTACTTCCTCGTCATGCTGTTTCCTTTCCCAAACAATATAAAAAATGGCCTTTTCAACCAAACATCTAGAGGTGGTCACTTTGTACATTGTCCAACTAGAGCTCGACATCACAAGATAAACCATTCATTTGTATGAATGGCTCTATGTTATTACTGCTACTTCCTTTTTATTTTCGTGGTGATTTTGTTTTGATTTATGTATATGCATAGAAGTTAAGCCCCTTGTATAATGATTGTGTCATAAAACTAGCCAAGAAGACGCGAGGAACTCCACCTTACTCATTGCCCTCTATAGTCTGCATACATTAGCTCTGACACCCTCACTACCGCATTTGTCTTTTCACATGTTCCTCTAACGTGGACTCTGTACAACCTGATTAGACAGAGTAAAAATTTACCATACAAATAACGGATTATAGCGTAATTTTATCCCACTGCTTTAAGTATTCTAACTTTTCTTCCAAACAGCATTTCAGAGGAAGCAAAAGTAAGTCCATGTACATGTTCTGTTCTTGGTTTAGCCTTGCATGATCCAAAGGATTTCTAACTAATCTTAAGCATTCAAAATGTGTGCATTATAATATTAGGTGAATATCCGTGTTTTAGTCCAGCATTGCTGTTAGCGCATTGTAACAACCATGGCAAAATACTTAGCGCCTGAATTCTGTGGAAAGAGTCTTTGTAAAGACATTATAATGTATTTAATCTCTTTGCAAATACACTATAAATCTTTTAAATTACCATGTAACATTTTTAACTGGTTTGTAACCAATACTCATCCGTACCCACATTTGTTTTCTGTTCTGTATCCTGAGTTGAATTTTTAAAATTACTTGGGCATGTCTATTATTTTATGACATCAAGAAAATGCTGAGACTATGCATTGTGTATATCTTGAAGAATGTCATTATGATTATTCTGTATACTAGAGAGAAATAGCTTGGAAAAAAGACTTGGAAAGTCCCTTTGAAAACTTTGGAAAGTTCTTGATGTATGCAGACTTGTCCAATGTATAAATTACAAAATTAGGTCTATTTACTTTTGTCACTGAATTTAAACTTTGAGAAATGAATTTACTGGGACTACTTTTGTTCACAAAGATGTAAAAATGTCACAGCCTCAACAAAAATCAGCTTAAACATAATTTTGTTTTGAAAGGGAATAAATTCATATTTTTTACCAACAAGGTATATTTGGAATAGCTCAGTGGCTTTGAGAGAAATTTGCCTGATTTGCTGTGACTTACTCAGAGGTAAAAAAAACGAACTGGATTAATAATTTCTTACTGTTTCCTCATGACAACTTCATTCAATTTGCAAATATTTGCTCTGTAAACAGTATAAGTACATGTTATCTTCAAATTTATAGATATATAAAGTTATTTAAAAATAAATACATGAGGCTTTTGACTCATTTTGCTTGCTGGAGCAAAACCTCAATGATCTTGCAACTCCTTTTAAAGACATTCTTTTGTCCAGTTTCACTAATTCGACTGAAAACAATGGCAGTTTTATAAAACTAATGTAGGTCTCATCCCTCTGGGGCATGGGCTGTTTTAATTTAGCTAAATTATTTTCTACACAAATGCTTTCTGTTGTTTGTTTAATGTCCTTTTAGTGGTCTTTGGCAGTCACATGGACTGCTGAGTTTATTCTGCCTTACACCCTCTTCACTGCTAATTCTGAGGTAACAGTTGGTTGACTGAAGTATAATGGGAATAATCTAAGTTAATGCTAGAGGGCTGTAAACATTTCCTCAACAAATAAGGAGCAGTGTGTTGACAGCCAATAAGTATTTTATAAGTGCAATTAAATCACAGTGATTGATTGGGCTGGGGTGGAAATCAGAATCTTTTAGAACAAATTCTTCATGGGGAAGTCCTCACTAAGTTAAGAAAACACACAAAGAAACAACAAAAATAAACCATTTCAGATGTTCTGCTCCTATACCATGTTTTCCTCATTTCTCAACTCTGTTAACAAGGAACAACTTGATGGGAGTGAGACATTTTGTTTCTTGAGAACACATCTTTTCTGTTGTTAATTTATGTTGAGTGAAGATCTAAAAGAGGGACCTGCTTCCTTTCCTCTTCCTTTTATTTCACTTTTCTCTCCCTGTGCCTGGCTCCAGGTTACAGGGTCTTGCACTTTTGTAGTGCTTGTTGGATTCCTCATTGAGCTCATTCAATTCACTAAATTGCTGGAGTTTGGGGTTTTTTTTCCCTGCCAGGTTGTTTTGTGCTGGTTCAGCAAACTGAATCAGCTCAACATAGAATCAGATGACTACTGCTGTCATTGCAAGGGAAAAAGTGTGCAGGATGGAGCCAAGGTTGCAGCCTCCTGACTGGAGAGGAGGGAAGTTAAAACCAGAAATGTCTTCTATTTATGAAAATATGTAAAATAAAGTGTGCAATTTAATATATATTTTAGCATAGTGGTACATGCTCCACAAAATCACTAGGATGCTGCGCTTGTGAAAAAAACATTCTGGGTAATATCATTGCAATATCCATGTTGCTTATTTCACTTCTGTGTACCTAGTAGGTATTGTTGGGGTTTTTTGGTTTTGGGTTTTTTTTCCTGACTTCCAAACTGTTAATTATTTATTAATATTTAACAAACAGTTGTGGGTTTTTTTTTAAGGTGAGAACACACAAATATTCTGAATGGCCCTGTCCTCTTGGGTATTCATTACTTTTGAATGTTAGTACATGAAGATAGGACTAAGACAAGTATGATTTCAACAGTAATTATTGGAAATCCTATAGTCTGGCTGATTCCTACTAAAAATATATTTTTAAGAAGAACTGGTACACATTCTGGATTTTTAGAAAGAATGTTAAGATTATTATAATACTATATTAAGAAAATTTGTATGTAGACAGGATAGGGAAAGCTCCATAGAGAAGAAAAGCTTACCTTCCACAGGAGATAACCCAGTAACTTTATTTCTAGTCCAAATGCAACGTCAAATAGCAAAATGGCTTTGATTCAACTACTTTTGATTGCTATTAACATGTAAAACTAAACTTAGAAGAACAGCAAAAGGCAGAAGAAAGGTAGGATTGACTTTATATGCAAGGCATAAAGGTTAGTCACATGCAGTTATCTTAGTTTGACTCTTAAGAGGCTGTAAATTTTAGCGATTGCTTCAATAGATTTGTTTTCATTTGTAGGTATTTTGCCCTCAAAAAGTTTGTTTAAAGTGATACTTTAAGTCATTCCAAAGATCTTAACTGGAGTAAATGTATTCTGGTGAGAAAAAGCCAAATTACTTAGAACTCACAGGTGTCAACTGAATAATCAGTATGTACTGCAACTCATGTTCCTGCTTTTCATACAAGAACCAGGCAATTTTCAAAGAAATTATTGTGCATTGAGAATTGGAAATAAAAGCATTGAGAAAAAAACATTTAACCAGAAATAAAAATACCACTCAAAGTAACTTTGTGTCATATACTTTTATTTACCTTGAACAGAAAATTTTGCAAACCATCAATTACTGAGAATAGGGAAAAAAACCCTAGGATATAACAGAGGAGGCTTTGGTTAT
The DNA here is from genome assembly GCA_013400195.1 of Aramus guarauna. NCBI lineage: Eukaryota > Metazoa > Chordata > Aves > Gruiformes > Aramidae > Aramus > Aramus guarauna. Next base: position 499,318 of record VXBL01001714.1, read on the forward strand.
AAGTGCCATTTCTACAGCAGAGTTAAGCTATTATAAACCAAACATCTTGTAGTAAGGTAAAAATCTCCAGTCAAAATTTTTAAGAATTTAACAGCAACACTGAAAACATTTACATATAAACAGCAGAGAAATATTTTCTAAACTTTTAACAGTCACTTGCTACAATCCAGAAGTGTTTAGTTCACATATCTATACATACAGACAAGCACTAAAACTTTTGTGAACTAACCACTTGTCCACAGGACCTGCCTAGACAGTTTGCCATCAATACGGAAGTTTTTTCATATAAATAAGTCAATTAAACTTCACAGAGACTAAAGAAACAATATAAAATTCCAACTGTAAATAAATCTGTACAATATGGTCAGTCTTGTTTTTCTGAAATCTTGCGCAACTTTAAAGTGTCTACTTATAAAATGCTGGCAAAGAGCAGCGTTAGCTGGAATGGAAACTTGAAGACTCGGACTCTGTAGAAACAGAAGAATGTCCCCCACGTTTGCTTTTTGAAAGGATCTTGAGGCTTGATCCTCTGCTAACTGATGTCAAGGCATTTTGTGCTGATGTTTTGAATTTGGCACCCAAGAAGGCATACAGAATTGGATTCAGGCAACAGTGGAAGAATGCCAGGGCTTCGGTAATGGAGATCCATTTATGCACTATTGTCTCCAAGCTGCAACGATGCCTGATGACTCCTAGCAAGATGAACGTGTCGATGCTGATGCCGATATAATATGGCAGCCAGCAAGCAAAGAAGGCGAGGATGAGGATAACAGTTGTCTTCAAGGCTTTGCGCTTCTGATGGCCTTTTGAATGTGACAGCTTAGATATTATAATGCAGTAGCAAGTCAGGATTATTAGACCAGGCAAGACAAGTCCTACCAAGATATGCTGAAATCTGAAAGAAATCAGCCAGTTTTCATGAGGGTACATGCGATCACATAGATACTTTCCTTCTACTTCACTAGTACTGGCAAAAATTATATCAGGCACTGTCAAAAGCACAGCTGGGAGCCACACGCCTATATACACCACCTTCTCAGCCAATAGCTTTCGTGGTCGCTGGCTGTTGGTAGCATGGACTATTGCCAGGTAACGATCTAGACTTATAAAGGCCAAAATTAAGACACTGCTATAGAGGTTGACTGTGTAAATGACATGAACTGCTTTACACAGAACGTTCCCAAAGTACCAGCTTATGGCTGCATCCACAGACCAGAATGGCAAGGTGATGACGAAAAGGAGGTCAGCCACAGAAAGGTGCAGCCTGTATTTATCAGTCATGCTTCTTTGTTTCTTCTGGTAGCCCATAACAATAATAACCAATCCGTTGCCGATTATTCCTGTTAGGAAGATGATGGAGTAGATTGTTGGCAAGAAGATCCGGTTGAAATCGGCATTCTCATGCTGAAAGCATGGCTCTCCGTAGTCTCCATAGTCACCTGAACCACTCTCATCCGTGCCATTATCAGAAAATTCAATGATTAACCCAGAGGACAGCTAGGAAAAAAAAAAAAAAAAATGTTAGCCCCTCTGCAAAAGCTGAGCCTATATGGCAGTATGTTAAGAGTTGCCTGAACAGTGTCCATCATCATGATTAGGCAAACTGTTTGGAGACCAGACCAAAACTCATGATTTTAAAATACATATATATAAAAACTATACAGCAAATAAGAACAAGTTAAAGAACTTTCTTTGTCTTTCTCTAAGGACTGAGATCTTGTAACTAAGGTCAGGGGATGAAAGGGAAAAGAAAGATAATGGCTACTCCCAGAATTATCATTGGTTCTAGACACTTCAGTGCTCTAATCAGATGCGTACTACAAATGCAAGAGCCCAGCAAGAGGTTAGTCTGCACAGAATATTACCCAGGACTTTTAACTCTTGGAACAGAGAGCTATACAAAAAATTACTTAGACAAAAATGCTTCTGCTCCGAAGTCCCTTCTCATTAAGGGGATGGGGTCGAGGAGAAAAAGAGAAGGTACCCTTGGCTGATGTAATAAAGGATAAGTAATACCAAGAATTCCCTGCTGAGAAGCAACTGACAGCTACACAGAGAGAGGAAAAAAACAAACCCCCCCCCCCCCCACCAAAACCCAAAGCACATAAAGAAAAGAAAGGAAGAGGTAACCTTATGCAGGGGAACTCAAACCCCGTGGTGGGTCATCACGACCAGCCACGTTCCCCTCCCTTTCTTCCCCACCGTGGTTGTGGGGTGAAGCTGGCAGTGCTGGGCTGTAGCCAGACGGCTGTACTAAGTACAGCAGTGGAAAAAGGAAGCGAAATTCTGGTGAGGGTATGAAAGCGCATCAGGAAACCACCAACGGTTTTAGCCACGGCGCTGAAAAGCAACGCTGGCGGGCGAGTGCCACCTGGTCATGTACAATTCCTCAGGTTTTGAGATTTTGGTTTTCTTGCCTTGTATACCATTTAGCCCTGACCTCCGGGCGGGATGCGCCCCGAGGATCCCGCGGCACTTCACACGCGGATGCACCAGCTCCACGCGGGCGTTAACTGCGGATTAAAGTTAGAACTTCCCAGAGATGTCCGTTTTGGCCCTAACTGCTCTCAAAACCCCGTGACAGAAGAGCGGCCTCCGGAAGATGGGGACTCCGCCGCGTTTCGGCCCCACGGAGGGGACGGCCGGGCGCTGCCGCCGCTCCCGGCCCCACCGTGAGCTGGGGCGGGGGTAGCGCGGCGGCCCCCGCGCTCCGGCACACCGGCAGCCCGAGGTTAGGGCACGCACCGCGACGAAGGGATGCCATTCCCTGGAGTCAGATCACTCCAAACTTCCTCGCTTGTTTCCCCCCTCATCATTGCTGTGCCTGTAACTGTTCTACCGGCGTTTTTCAGCCCACAAAAGGCGCCACATGTCACTGCAACTGACGGCCAAGCAGCAAAGCCCGAGGAGAGAAGCGCGAGTCCAGCAGTGGCTGCAGCGGTAGCAAGGTCCGAAGCGCTGCAGCCAGAGGCAGCAGCAGCAGCAAGAGGTCAGGACCGAGCCCTGCCCGTTTGCACCCCGCAGACCCTCGCAGTTACGCGGGCTGGGAATCAGGAGGCGGCGCGGCGCCCGGCTCCGCGCCCCCCCGCTTTGCCTCCGGCCCCGCTCCTCGCACGGCTCGGGGCGACCCCCGCCCGCCGACGACCCCAGTCTCCGCCGAGGGCACCTTTGCAAACACCACGCACATGGGCGAGCGCGGCGGGGACCGAGGGCTGTCGCCCCGCTGCCGAGTAGCAGCGGCGTCGAGCAGCCAGCGCCGCCCCGCCGGCAGGCTCAGCTCCCGGCACTTACATCCAGACTGTCGAGGCTGTTGTCCATGCTCTGAGCCATCTAACGGTTCTGGGCTCTCCAGTTGTTGTTGTTGTTGTTGTCGTTGTTGCTGCCGCGCCTCTCCGAGCGCCGTAAGTCACAGCTGCACCAAACACACGCCGCGGCTTTTCTGGCGGGACGCGGCTCTTATAAGTTCCCCTGCTGCCCCCCCCCGGCCCCGGGGGCAGCCCGTGTCTGGCTCCTCCCCGCGGGTGTCACCGCGCCCCGGGCTCCGGGCGGCCGCCTCGGACCGCTCTTTGTCTGCAGCGCCGGGCCATGGGAACTGCACTTACCCCAAGTGCCCGCGGAGGCGTTGCTTGTCGCAGGGGCATTTGCCACTCTCTGATTGATGTGTTCACAAAAGCGGGTTTTTGAATTTCCCTTCAAGACAATTCTTTGAAGTGTGTTGCCATGGGTACCCCAGGCGAACTCCGGGTGAAGTCACCGGTCCAGGAATTGTGATAGAGGAGGAAGACAGAGGTCCTGCAATACCCTTCAAAGTGTAGTCAACTCAGTCCTCAGAGTTGGCTGTCTTCCCTGCTGAAGAGAGAGCGTATTGGGAGAGGCAGAAAGTGAGGGGATGGTCCTTACTGAGGGATGAGAGGTTCTGCAGACCTTTCAGGGGCTGCAAGGCGAGTGGGCTGCAGGTTACCCACTGAACTGCTCTGGTGTCTGTGGTTTTGGGTGAGAAGTCTGATGGGGAGCTGCAAGTACTTCATCAGCATGTCTGAGATACTATCATGGTTCATTGTTCCAAAAAGCTTTGGAAAGTTACAAGAAATATAAGTGTTAAGGAAACAGTAGAAATCAGGATGAAAAATACAACATTGTCAAAATCATGGTGCTGCCAGCCATGGATTTGCATGCTCAATATCTTGTCATCTAAAAATAGCAAACAGTGAGTTCTTTATTTGACCACTAATATCAGGAACATGTCTTGTCTTTCTCCTTAAGCTCGGTAAATTAGTTTTTTAAATGGGAAGGGTGAATAACTTTAGTAATGATCTGTTTACAGTAGTTGGATAATTTAAAAAAAAGAAAAGAGAAAAACCTGAAATTGTAGATGTAGAATATAAATAGCAATCATAAAATAGGTTTGCAAGGGAAAACCAACACAAATATAAAGAAAAATAAAACAGAATCATGGATTTTATTTACAGTTGTCTCTGAGGTCTCAGTACTGTTGATATTCATGCAGGTAAAATAATTTGTAGAAAAGATTTTGATTAGAATAGTGTGTTTCCCCCCCCCTCCCCCCCCGCATTTCACAGCTCACACCACTATGAGTAACTACATTGGGACTAAATAATTCCATTTTATGGATTTACTCTTTACAGTTTGAATTTGGAGTGGAAAGAAGAAGAAGAATAGAGAGGGGCATTCTTTATGTAATAACAATATGCTCAGATTACTCTGGCAGCCACAAGGGATGAATAAAATGAAAGTTTGACAAAGGTTTTATTCTTAAATGCCCCTATTATCAGTTTACATGCTCTGAGTTAGCCACCAGTTTTAGATGCAAAGATTATTTCCAGGTATTTGACAAAAGTCACACTCTTCTACTAAAAGCTCTAGAACTCCTTCTTATGCATTACAGTGAGTATGAGTTTGGTTATGATTAATAAAAGGGATTATCTTTTTGTTAAAAACATGGTATGTAAGGTATGACCTATAATGTGATTATGTACTTTAAATACGTAATGTGATAGTAATTGATATTTTGTTAACAGGTCTGGAATATCATGTACAAATTGCATTAAAAGCAAACTGTAATTGATTATAACTCAGGAATTAACAGTCTTCATAAAATTCAATATCTACTTTGAGTTTATATTCAGAAAAATTTGAGAGGGATACCATACTAGAATTCTATAGAAATAAATAAATCTTCTACTGAATCCCCATTTTTAGACACTAATCCTAGTCTTACATTACCATAGTTCTACTCCGCTGAACTTCTTTAAAAACAAGTGTGACAAAATTATGATTCTTGCTATTTTTTCCTTGTTTTCCATAGAACCTGTGATGTGTTCACTACTTTCTAGACATACAAATAGGAAAAAAACATGCTCCATGTAATCTGCAGCCTAGCTTTAGATGACTAGGCGGATAAATGAACGGATGAGGGATTTTTATGTATGGATAAGTAGGATCATGTCGATGTAATAATCTTTCACTTTTTCACTTATGGAGGATGCCCAGCTCTTGGCACCAGCAATTGCTGTGCAGTTTTAGCAAGGGTATGCTGCTTGAAGGGCTCTCCAGACTACTGACCTTGCAAACATGTGAACCAGATTTTCAGAAATATGCATGTTGAACAGGTACTAAAAAACTAATCATGACATGGAGCTGCATATAGGGGAGATGAACTTTTAGGAAAACTTAGATCCTACCTTGCCAGAAAGTCATGTGGGTGACAGATGTATTTTTATGGAGAACATATTCTCATTTCAGAGGGGCATAGAAGATTAAACACCGCTCCTTCTCTATCTCTGCAGTGCAGGACATTAAAATATGCTCGTAGTATAGGTGGCTTGTGGCAATGGTTGCAGATGAGCAATAAATATATATATATATGTACATGAAGTCTCAAGCTATTTGACAAGTTTGAGAGTTGTTGGGTTATTTATTGGGGTGGATAGCATGGAGTGCATTGACATGTGAGGTATCAATGCACAGAACTGCAAGTGTAATTACAGCCCAAGTAGGCCAGTATGATCACACCTCCATTTTTCTGTGCAGATAGATCTGTAACAGCAAAGTGTATTATGTGAAAACTGATTTTGTTAATTAATGGAATATGGGACAATGACTTAGTTATTTGTGTTCATAGATAATGTAAGAAATTTAGAACTGAGGAATGATCTAGTTCCATCGATTAGCCCTGAAGCGTGGTAGTGCCAAGTGGTAGGAACCACTTGATACCCTAACTGATGAGATGTCACTTAAAGGTGTGTTTGGATGAAGGTCCTCTAAAACTGTAATTCACACTGCTGTTTTATAATCTACGATCTATTTTGTTTCTCCTATCAGAAAACCCATGTGAAAACTTCCAAACTTCCTTTGTTGCACAGAGGACCATGGAGGGCAAGTTAATGATTTCCAAAGTGATAAAAGAAGGGAGCTATTTCTGCAGCGCATGTAAATCAGAGTTAGCCACAAATCTTCGTAAGACAGAGCTAGCAAATAGCAATTTCCAAGCTTATGTTTTGCATAATATGTTTTTCTGGTCAAAGAATTACTGTGGAAATCAGACCCTTCCTAACCAATGTAATACATTTATTACTGAAAACGTGTCCTCTGAGATTCAAAATCCTACGTTCTTACATTGTTATGCTAAAAATACAATTCCTCAGGTTGTGAATCATTAATCTATTCTTTTGTCTTCTAAAGAGAGACATCAGTGATGGTCATGCAAAAGCAAAATAATTTCTAATAAACCTTTCTAATGGATAAAATACCCCCTTGATTCAATATCCACAGAAATAGAAAAATAAATTGCATTTTATTTAACTATTTTAAATTACTTACCTGATTTGAAGGTTTCACAACTGTCTTTTTAACAAAGTAAACTTCCAGCTAATAAAAGGTTGATGACACCATTGTCTGTGGGTGACTCCTAACACAAAAGAGCTATGATCCCTACACTGATAATATATGAATACCACTGTAATGTAATAATTACAATGGTGTATTAATAAACTATTCCTTATTTTGTAGCCTTTTAATGGAGCTCTCCTTTCAGGACATATAGATGATTATGTTGTAAAAATACATAACCAGCAATATGGCTAGAATTACTGTACTATATAGTAGAGAATTAATAATTTTCAAATATTCACTGATTTTCTCTGTACATATCAATTCCTGTACTGGAAGACTTCTGAAAGTGGGGGAAGTGTCGTCTGAAAAAATAACGGAAAATATGGTCAGGCTTTGTGAGACATTAGGTTGAGTAGTGGATTGTTCTATTCTAAATAATACTCCAGGGAACTGATGTTGTGGACTTGCTGGCCACTAGATGAAAAGCAGTTTCCTTATAAAACTCAAATGTTTATTACCATATACTGGATTGACTTCATGACAAATGGGTCTTCAAGTGTCTTGAAGTTGTATATATAGAGAGGAAAAGGATATACACTGCTTTTTCCATCTGATACTTCTGTTGAAGTGGGAAAGGTATCAATCTTACGCCTGTTAGAAAGGTTACAAGCAGTTTGCTGGAGTTGGGTTTCAGTTAATGGCTTTCTTTGCTCTTGGTTCTCAAAGCTCCCTGTCTCCATTTCTTTCTGCCTGTGCTGCGGTGGAAGAAGCCTGCCAACTGTTACCCTGGTCCTGGAAGGAGAGCGTCTGCCCACCTTATGGGCAGGGTGCCACCTAAATTTACTGATTTCAAAGCAGAAAGACAAAATAAAATCTGCAAAGGAGCAGGACATCTCTTTCAATTGGCAGTATGTTGCATTACCACAGGAATAAGTCCCTGTGTGAAAGGAATGATACTTGAATATCAGAACAAAATTAAAGGAAAAGCCTTACATCAGTATAAGGCAACAAAAAATGTTATCATCACTGGCATAAAAGAGAGATTTCTTTATGGTTCCTTGCTTTTAATAAAGAGAATTTATTTTGTTTCCTTTAAGTATTGCCACGAGGCTAAGATGTCTAAAGTCAGCACAGAAAAGTCAGCAGGAAAAAAAAGTGCTTGTCCTCTAAAAGGAGTCATAGTCACTCTTGTGTTTTAATCCCACCTCCATCTGTGGCCTGCGGCAAATCACTTAACCCTTCTGACTGTGTTCACCCAACTGTAAAATGGGGATAACAATACCTACTTACCTACCTCAGAAGAGAGTCGTAGGGATTAATTGGTTGATGTTTGAAAGGCACTTTGAAGACACAAAATGGTTATTTTAGAGCCTGTTGAAATTATTGGTGACACTGATCAGCTAAAATTCAAAGGGGACCAAACTCATTAAGGTTCTGATCTTCTTCCTCCATTTGGCTATGTTTATGGGTTAGCAAATCTCACTGCATGCGGACAGTTTATTGTTTGTTTGGAAGCAGAGTAGACTAAAAAGATGCTTTGAACGACTTTGTTAATCCTTTTAACAAACAAGTCTTCATTTGCATATCACTGAAGCTGAAGGTTTTATCTTTGATGATTATATAGCAGAACACTTCTAGAGACATGTTGAAGTGTTTTTTTCCCAGAATTTTCATCAGATCAGACGTATGAAAACAAACTAAAACCTACCAAATTATATCATGAGTAATTTATTTACTACAACCAGGTAGGATTTTGGCTTTCATAGCATTCAGATTTCTGCTTAGCTATGAGATGTGTTTTTTATGATGTTCTTTTATGATGTAAAAGTCCATTAGAAACTTGCTTGCAGTTCAGCAAGGATGGGATTTGCTTCTCTGCACCCATATTAAGAGCATGCTATATTCCTGTCTTAAGAGCATATGGATAAAATTAGAAAATCTAGTTCAGATATTCATGTATACATGTATGCTTTAGAGTTACAGTTATATCTGGGACTGTGCATTGCTTCTCCTACCAGCGTAAACAGAACATAGCTACTTGGAGACTAATAGACTGAACAGGGCCCTGAGCGACCTGGTCTAGCTTTGAATCCACAGGTTCCTTCCAACCTGAATTATTCTATGACTCAAAGTAGATCCATCAGACCCTGTGCTCATTCCTCTGCTATTAGCAGTGCCCAGAGTTACCTGGATCAAAATACATCCACTTATGTTTACGCACATTAAGCCCGTTTGCTCTACACAGTGGAAATAGCATTTTGATGTCGTGTTTCCACGCTGACAGTTTTTGGTCAATCTTTTGTTGAAATGGTGTTTATGGAACTGTGTACTTGGGATGTAACAAAGTATGCTAGCATGTGCCATGTTTTCCTTATCATTTTCACACATTTCTTCCAATTCCTTTCTTTGGATGCAGTAGTAGGTATTGATTTTTCATATGTTGTGAGCTTCCGAGCTTGCTGAAGTAATTTTTTCAGTCCATTTGCCCACTTGTTTTGTGTCTAAAAAGTGGCACTGAAAGCAGAGCAGGAGCAACAACTCTTCCTGTTTAGCTCAGTTTAGCAGTCTGAAGCTCACAAATGTTTTAGTTTTATTGCAACAGCTTTGAAGTAAAGTCTGTATATATGAGTGCTGAACCTCAGCTTGGATACTTGTTTTTGCATCTGCATGCCAGAGATTGCTCCTGTCTCTGCTTCCTCTCAAAACTGGTGACTGAATCTGTTGTTCAGCAAGTAGGGAGATCACCTAAATTCATCGTTTCTTTCTTACTTTGGCAATATAATTGATAGCGTTTACTCTGTAACTGTCCATCAGTTTGATGTCAGTGAAAACATGACCCAACATTTCTAAAACAACCAAAAAAATCTCCATTAAATGTTACCAGATTTTCAGTTCTGCAGCCAAGCCCTCTGTATACAGTACTTGCTTAAATACCGTGAGTAAATACACATATACAGCCTGCTATATCCATTTATTTGTAGTCAAATATAAGGATGTAGATAGAGAGCTGTAGGAATGTTTATGGCAGGTACATTCCTTTCTCTGTTCATTAATTGCCAGTGAAATGAGTATGATATTATATGCTTATTGTTTTGAGCTGATTGGTTATGAATAGTGATATTTGCTCTTGCTGTTTTGAAAATTTGGTAGGTAGGATTTGGGGCCTAATCTTTGTAAATGATCACTGAGACCACACAATATGGTTTCTTCTCAGTCATTAGGTGACCAACCTCTATGAAAGCAGGAGAAACTGCTTGAAGAAGTAATTTGGATGTTGAACCTCTGTTTCTGATTTAATGGGGAGGTAAATACAATTTTCAGGTTATCTCTTACTGCATTGAGTGCTCCAGCCACATGTTATAAAGAGCTAATATCTCTTACAACTGAACGTGCTAAACTTTCATCCATCTTGCTGGTTCAAATTCATTTTTAGAAAGTGGAACAGGAAACTTTGGGTAAACTGTATGCTGAACAAGGCATCATCCACATCATTTCCATAATGGCTGGAACAAAGACTTTACAAACATCGTGGCATGGGCTATGGCTGATTTGAACAGAAAAGCAATAGCGTGCTAATGCCTGATCCAGATCAGATCTATACAGCTGGGTGATTCAGCAACAGTCTGTTATAAGGAACTGTGGAGTCCTCACCTGTACAAGAGAAGGTGAGGCAGAACCCTTAAGGAGCATAAAGAATAGAAGATGACTATCCTAGAAAATAAAGGGTATTAAATATCTGTTCCTGCCCTTTCCTTTTTCACAAGGAGGACTGCATTTGGCTTGTACATGTGGCCTTAATGTGAAATAGCTGTGTTCTTCCTGGCTGGGGAGAGAGGAACTTACCATCCAAACTCAGTTCAGCTCTCTTTTTTTCACTGTCTCACCACATTACTGCACACATAGGAGAAGCATCTAGAAAATTAGTTGTCACAAATATTTGTTCCACGTGCGCATGTTTGTTCACGCTTCAGTATACCTAGTTATGCATCAGCATACATTTAAAAAAATCTTCCCCAAATGTACATATAAACAGAGAACAGGTGAATGTCAGTGAAGAAGTAGGAAAAAATGCCATTGAAGCAAACTGTCACCTGTGTTTAGCTATATCATTACCCTCCAAGGTAGAGCTGAACAGAAGTCAAGGATTGTAGAAGCTTCAATACTTAGCAGTGATGGTTCCAATTTAGCTTAATTTACACTTCAAACTTTTTCCATTCAAAATTGTAGTCTAAGATCCTGTTCCTTCATTCATGAGTTCAGGGCAACTGAACATAGGAAGAAAGACTTCAGTCCTCAAACGCTCATTTTATAAATGAGTTTGTTATTCTAGGTATTTGCCATTATTTTAAGTAGATAGTTCTATATTTCTGAGGTTATTTTTCAGTACTGAGTTAATATTGTGAAAAACATACAAGAGGGGAATTCTAAAAATATTTCTAGGTTACAGTCTGTGTTCAGGACAGTCTGTACTAAGTGCTATTTTATCTTTTTTTTTTTTTTTTTTTAAACTTATAAAAACAGGAAGAAGCCTTGATACTTCTGAGGACCCTGATAAATGTTTCTACCTGTCTTTTTCTAGAAAGATCACTTCAGGTGCCAGGCAAGGGTCACTGTAACCATGGATACTTATCTCCATTTTCCCCTTGGTTTTCTGTGAAAAACTTGGTATGATGCCCAGTTTAAACCACATTTTGTGTTAGGTAATCATAGGCTCAGTCTGTTCTTGGGTATTGTGGTTTTAAGTTTTCAACGGTTGCTCTGTGGTTTGAAAGCTCTGTTTTTTATTCTCTCTTCTTTTCTAAGCAAAGAAGTTGTTAAAGCAAAGTTGCTTGATAACAATTATTCCACCAAAATGAAGTCTTTTGGGAGGACTGATTGTCGTGTGGTTTAAAACTGAAACCAAACTAAGAAACCACTTTACTCTAGCATCATGTTCAATGCAAAATATGTAACATTTTGCTGAATTTGTGAAGAAACTATTCAATTCCTGAAATTTGTCAGAATGCAGTTAGGAATTAGAAGAGACTTGATCTGTTTTTAACACCTATCTTACAAGTCAGTCTTAGAAAGATTTCTAAATGTATTTTAGTGAAAAGTGGAATACTTGTTGCCTATGAAATAGCCTGTCAATCCTCCTCTGATGCTTTGATATAGATCTACAATGGTTCTAAGGCTAGCTGAAGGAGCAGTGTAATTCAGCTGAGGGGAAAAACTAATCATAGATTTTCCTCACTTTTCAAAAACATTGGAGGTGTTGAATAAGGGGACAATATGAATGAGTATGAATGAGTATACAGAAATGGAAACTGCTCTACTGGATCTGGAAGTGAAGCTCAACAAGTGCCATGTGATCACATCAGAAGAACCATATCAGCTCCATCAAATTCTGAAAGAACTCTGTTAAATGATAAGTCTTGAAACAGTTGGGTTTTAATAAATCTGTCAAACCCAGGACAAAGTCATGTGACTATTGAATGGCAAATGCAGGGCCTATGTTTAGGAAGAATAAAATGGGCTATTAGTGCTTTAGTTGTCTTACTAGCATGCAAAGGTTTAGAACAGTCTTTGGTGGGAAGAATATTTAAAGGTGTGGAAGTAAGTGGAAAATAGAGCAAAAAGTTGAATTTATAAAGGTATATTGTAGCAGGACTACTTAATAGCTTTCTTTGATAATTCGTTTTCTAGGCAAAGGAAATAGAGTAGATACCACTTGTCTGGACTTTAGTAAAGCATTTCATATGATGCTATTTGCGTGTTTATGAGCTTAGTTTGTTAAACTAGAGTCTGTGGGAATTAATACACTATATCTAATATGAACGAGGAAGTTTATAAAGGGAAATAATAACAATGACACTGAAAGGGAAATAGTAGGCTGCAGGAAGGCAACCAGTAGAACTCTTCAAGCTTTAGCATTGGAACCAGTTACACATACTATTTTGCATTAGCTTTGGAACAAAAAGCAGTAAGCTACTGAAATTCACTACTAGTGGAAAATGAGGTGTCACTGTTGAAACTGGGATATCCTCAGACATGACAGAAAGGAGAAATATATTAGCCAGTTGTGGAATGAGTCTGAATCTCTCAGATACAGCTGAGAAAGGAATGTTCTTGCTTACTAAATTTATCAAGTGGGGTATACTGAAGGGAGAAAGAAGTACTATTGCTGCCATAGAGAGCATTGGAAAAGGTGTATTCTGAAATATTTTCTTACAATTCTTAACAAGAAAAATGATTTCAAATGGAATAGGTGCAGAGAAGGATGATCAGGGTGAAGTGTGGACTGGAAAGCTGCTCTTGCAAGAGGAAACTGAAAGAGCTTCTTTGCCTTAGTTCACAAAATGAATGTTGAAAAGGACAGTGAAGCAGGATAGTAGACACCTGAAAAGGAAAATAAATACTTGGGCCAGTATTAGCACACAACTGACTGGATATAATAACATGGGGAATACACATTGTAAATACATGAAAAAGTTTTTAACTGACAGAGGAACAAGCTTTAGGAACAGGTTCCCAATACTGAGAATTTTAAACAATTGACTGCTTTGACAGATTTGTTGGGACTTGTTGACCCTAGTTCAGTCCCATTATTCTAGGTTCTGATCTGAAATTCCTTTGATACCTTCAATGTCTGCGAAAGTTAAAATATCACATACCTGATGATCACAGAATCTAAGCATTTGTGTAACTTTTTTACTGCACATTTTTGTTAAATTCAAAAGAGTTTATGTCCCTTTCTTTAGGATTTCAGGTGCTATTAGGGTAGCAAGATCAATTTTATGTGAGATGGAAATAACTGCTGAGAAAGTACCCTTCTGGTGCCTAAAGACAAAGTAGTATTGAGTAGTTCATAAAATCCTGATTTTACTCTAAGAGAGAAGCAATTTTCAGCCACAAATGTCAGATTTTAGTGTCCAAGCCATGAATCTATGCCAGAGCTGGTGAGCAAGTCTCTGCTGACCAATATAGCAGCTGTACTGCTTGTAAGTATTTGTAAGGTGTAAGTATTTGTACTCTTTACATACGGATCTTAGAGTAGCATATTAAATCAGTCATCTTCTGCACTGCTGTTTATCATGGAAACACAATCAAAATCATCAATTCAGTAGTTCCTGGCTGACCGTGTAAGAACCACTTTTGTAGAGAAGATCCGAGAATGGCCAGTCATAACCAAAGTGTTAGTCTTTGAATAATAGTCAAACACAAACAATTCAAAGCTTATGAACAAAGAGACAGAAGAGCCTTTTCATCATCTGTCGGTGTTATTGCCAGTGGAAGGTGGTTTCCTATAAGAAAGGTAGCAATCAAAGGCAAGAAGAGGCAAGTAACAGCAAAATGTAAACATACAGAGGCAGAATCTAGGGGTTAGGAGGAGGTCAGTGCCTGACATGGTAAAAGCAAAGTTTAATTGTATTCTTAGACTTCGATTTTTAAATTAGTACCCCACTGAGGGAAAGACTGCAGCCTAAACAGCAAATACATTTGGTGCAGGATGTTAGATATTAGGGAATATAAACGCAATCACAAATACATTGGAAAGCTGGTTTGTTTTTTCTTAATTGTTGGAAAGGTAGCTTGGATGCTACCAGAATATAATTTTTAATATTAAATGCTCTGTAGAATTTGAATGTGCATTTGGGTCTGTTCTTCTAGATAATGTCTAGTTGATTGCAAAGCAAAACTTGTGCAACTTCTTACACTCCAATCAGGGACAGATGGACAAGAAATGGCAGTGAGTGTTTAACTGGCCTCATGCCCATTCTTTGTGCTAAAGTCCCTGAAAAGACTCTTAGTTCTGAGTTACAGAACACTGGTAAATCTGCCTGTGATTCTTTGTAATACTTGTTAAATGGAAACCACTTTCCATACAGGTAAATTCCTTCTCAGAGAGACAGCTTGTGAGGAGGGCTCACAGAACAAAATTTAGAAGCCATTTAACTTAGTGGTAAAGGAAAAAAGAAACACATGTAACATAAATCTGTATATAGAATGCTTGTACATGTAATAATGAAATAAAGTCCTATGTACAATCATCCCAGGATAGTTTGTCCAACAGAAAATATCATGCATTGAAATAATAGAAAGATCAATATCAGCTCAATTTTTTACTTGCAAGTGCTAGTAACAGAAACGTAATCTCCCTAGGAGCCAGTCTAACTTATGCATCTGGCTTTTCACAAAAGTTATGTGGTGAATTATGAAAGGAGCATGGAGCCTAGCACAACCTGGATGCCTCTGTTGTTCTCAAGGTGGAGAACTCACCTTGAAGTTATCCACTTTTTATTTGTGGAATGAGGGCCGCTTTGGGAAAAGTTAGATTAAACGGGGAAGGGAGCGAGGAGTAGCAAAGAAGGAAAGATGAACAATACATTCAGAAGAAGCAAACAAATAGGAAGAGAGACAGTAGGGTCATTGAGGGACAAGTGCATGGAAAGATGGTGACAGATGAAGTTGATAGTCCCTCTTTTTTTTATTTTCAGTTGTCACAAAACCATAGAAAAGCAACCTTATCCTGGTGGATAGGAAGAGGTGAAGATTTCACAGTCAAGGAGCAGGTCTGTTTGAATTGCTGCAGGCTGAGCAGAATGACAAATGAAAATGCAGAAGGAAATGGAGGCCTTAGGGGAAATTTGTCCTAGCTCGGTAAGGACAGGGACAGTGCCATATTCACAGAGACTTATTTATCATCCAAGGAAAAAAGACAAGGGAAAATAGAGAAAATAATGGACGTATTTAAACTTTATTTCTTTGAGAAATATTTTAAATACAAATAGACAGACACAAAGTCCTTTAATAATACATGTTGGTGCATTTGTGCTTGTATCTACTCTAAAAAGAAAGCAAAGCAATGCTTGTAAAAGTGTAAAACTGAGGGCTTTCAAGACAGGAAAACCTGTTTTATTCCTAGGGCAAATCGAGCACAATGAGTAGAAGTCAAATATGGATCACATTATAATTTCCATCTCTTGCTGTTAAATAGGAATTCTCTTTATCTGTTTGTCCACCATGTTATTATTAAAACATTTTGGATATAATTTTATCTCTATCAACCAGCAATTTTCCTTCTACTACTATTAAACAGGAAACCTTTATGGATTATTCCTCTGGTTTCTTGCATATATACACAAGTACACACACATACATACACACATTCTCTGCCCTTTGAACAGTAAAATGGTGTGGGCGGCAACCTCTCTTTTTGACTGTAACAGTGGGCAACCTGTAGCATGTTCCCCACCCACTGAACCACACGACAAAGATCCTCTGAGGACCAAAACATTCACTGCAACAGCTCACTAAAATAGATGGAGGGCTTTATTTTTTGTAGAGTAGTGCTATCATAGGTCCGAGGGTAGCACTGGTCTCATTCCTAACCATGAGGACCTACCTATGAATAAAAAGAGTTTATTTAGTTCTCAACAGGGTGTCATTTAGGTCGAAGTGTAAGATGGGGCCACTTGTCCATTAGGAAGCGGAATGAAACCACTAATTCATTTTATGTAGACTACAAAACAGCTGCCAGACAGTAATAATTTTCAGTCAGTGCTGACCTGGGGTAGCTTTAACAAGTGACCTAGAAATGAAAGCTCGGTAGACAACTGCAAATCCCCTGAGTTATTTGAAAAGGCATGCTTCTAAAAGATTTAGAAATGTATAATTTAGTAAGGGACAGACAGTATGTTTTAATTAATATGCTTGTATTTTTCTAGGTCAGATTTTCTTTTCCAGTTTACTTGATATTGTCATTTACGTTAGTAAAGAACAAATGTAAAATATTACTTCATAAGAATTGTTACGTTTTGTATCAACTTTGCATAAAGTTAAATTAACTCACAAACAGGAAAGTGATACAGAATCAAACTCTTGGTGTGCATATTTGCATTTATGAAAATGAGTGAAAATGCTAAGGGTAAATGCAGTGCATTTTGAAATCAGAAAAATCCTTCTTTGGTTGTCCGTCTCAAGGGAGGGACCCAGGACTGGGTAATGAGACTGTTGCAGGGCAAGGGCATGGGCAAAAAAGGCTGACACTGTTAGGTTTTGAACAAACGTGAATAACAGGAGGGTAAATTACAAAACAATGAATGGCCTAGAGAAAACAGAGGAGGAGCTTATTGTCTTCTAATTTTACAAGACTAAAATAAGGAGACAGTCAATGAACTTAAAATAGTGGTGACCTATTGCTCCCTTGGCTGAGGAAGCCACACAGCTGGTGTGCCTCAGTACCAGTAGCAGAGAGAGGTCACTGGCCAGACGTGTTGTGTGTGCTGCTACAATTCTCAGATCAGCGAAGCTAAAAATGTACAGGGATTCTAGAAAGAAGAAGATGCTTATATGAATATTGTATATATCCAGAGTTGTTACAATCAGTAATATCTGCTTCCATAGTAATAAGTTTCAGGCAGAAAAGGGATAGATTACTTTTTTTTTTCTTTTTTTCTTTTTTTTTTTCTTTTTTTTTCTGGTAGGGTTAATTTTCTGATGTTTTAGTTCTCTAAATTTGTTCATTGTGGAATTGGATCCCATAAAAGGGAAGTGGTGGGATTATATTGCCAGGATCAAGACAGACATTACTGGGACAAGCCATTAGTTCTTCTTACCAGTAACGTGAAAATGCATTTTTAGAGATCTGTGGAAAATATAATGGCGGGGTGGGGGCAAAACATTTGTACATTTGTCAATGGGGGAGCAGGGGCAAAGTTGCTTTTTTACTGCTGGCCACTGTCAAATGAAGGATAGTGCATAATATGCGCTAGGGTCTAATGCAGTGTGGAAATTCCCATATTTCTATTAACATAAGCCACAACATTTTAATTTACCTAGAGAGGAACTACACTCCAATCCTTGCTACATAGAACTTGTCAGTTGAGACTTCAGGGTTTTATGAATGGCTCTACCTTTCATGTGCTGGATGACTCCAGGCAAACCATTTAACCACCACTGCATCAGCTTAATGCTCTTTAAAAAGAAGATAACTATGTGTACTTGAATCCAAGAAACCTTGAATATTAGATGATCTTATATCATATGGGCTCAGTTCGGAAATATGCATGAAAAGCTAATGTAGCTAATGTTTCTTAAGTTAGGTTGTTGTTTACAACAACAACTTTGGTTTTGATCTTTTGATAAAGATAACCTCAAATTACCTTCCATCGACTGTGACAATACTGTGCCTAAGAACAAAGGAGGAACTATTAGTGTGGCCTGCTTGGCCTTCTGTGAAAGGTGCAAAGTTGCCTTATATTACCTCATGTTTACTACAAGGCATTACTCCCCAAAGGCTGACCATGCACACCTTTTACTTCTACTAAATCAAGGTGATCCATTGTCTTATTCCATGTCTGTCATGGTACTATCCACTCATTTTCTGAAACTGTAATGTGTACAAAATATTTTTCTTTTACTTCCAGCTAGCAAGAAACTTTTAGCCACATTATTTTGGGCTGTTTGATGGAAATATTGAGTTTTGCAGTTTTCCCCATAGATGCTGAGGCTGTTGACCTCTATTGGAAGAGTTTGTGGGATAGCTGCTGAGCCATTTCTGTCTTCTGCACACCTAAATTTTGCGCTTGATGTTGACAGTTTCATAGTTCCAGTAGGATAGAGCTGTCATCAAGGGAAGTTGAGATCACACAGCATGAAATGGTCCCTCATTTAAAAGACACTAAAGGAGAGGTTTGGACACGGAGAACAAATAATTTAACCTAACTGAATGCTACCGATGAGAGGAATGAAGGGGACTCAACATGCAGATGATGATGGTCTTCCAGTAGTTTTCACTGGTTTGAAGATTTAATGAAATATGCTTCTGAACTTTGATTACACATGTAGGCACAGAAAATTGGACTCCTCAGATCATTAGTTTATGAATTTCTATAGTAAAGTTCTAATGAATTGGTGAAGAACGATCCTTTTACCGATCAAGGTAGAAAAGGTTTTACTAGCCATGAATTCATAAATAGGACATATTACACCTTTTACTTAGGTTTGTATTTTGGTTTTAGTATAGAATGTCTGCAATCCAAACAGAAATGTCTTTATCTGGGGTTAGAAGGCATGTTTGCCTGGACTAAGTTAACAAGCTAGGGGGGAATAAATTTGTAGCTTAGGCAGAAACTCCCTGTTTTGCAACATACATCCAAACTGAATGACTGCAGTATTAACAGTGCCCACCTACAGCTGTCTGTGGAGACAGTTACCTATCAGTTGGTTAGGGAAAAATTCTGAGGCTCCTCATTAAAAAGAAACATGGGATATTCCTTCAAAAATATAAATTAATTAAAAAATAATGAGGACCAATAAACAGAGCAGGGCTTTGCAGAGTGAGGATTTTCAACTGGCATAAGTTGACACAGAAATTTAGACATGTATGTCAGTCATCCAGGATAACTGCTATGCATAAATTTAACATTTATTTCCCAGAAGCAGTGAGCAATCAGGGAAAGCAGTAAGAAATCTTGACTTCTAATTCACTGACCTGAAAATTGTAACTAGTTCCCATATATTGTGATCAGTTAAGTACAGGGTAAGAAAATACTTTAAATAAATATTGAGTATCAAATAAAATTCAGATCTTTAGGTACGTATGGTGATATTTAGAATGCTTAATGACTACTAGATGCAGAAGAGCTTATATTTAAACAGAGGGTACATGAGCCTGGGAAACTTGCAGTGCATGAATTAATGTACTCCATAAAACTCCATTTTACAGTTTATGGTAAATTATCTTGACATGAATAGCCATTAATTCAGAATATAGTTTAATGAACTGGACCACGGGTTAGCATCTCTTCTCTTAAACCTTGAA
The DNA here is from genome assembly GCA_013400195.1 of Aramus guarauna. NCBI lineage: Eukaryota > Metazoa > Chordata > Aves > Gruiformes > Aramidae > Aramus > Aramus guarauna. The sequence goes on from VXBL01001714.1 coordinate 518,975, forward strand.
AATTAAGAAACATCAAAACAATGACTTCTGATAATCCCCTCAAATAAGGCTTAAATTCCTGAAGTGATTCCTTTGCTGAAGTAGCTGCTTTGTGTAACAATGAGCCTTATACAAAGGCTCCCTACGGCAGGAAGATCGGCAGGATGCGGGCTTGAAAGTTTGCTGGACCAGTCAAGATTTTTTATAGCCTTGGGCTACACAGCACCACTTAATTTGGGGAACTGTTTAACTGACTTTTATTTATACAATGTTCCTCTCTCTGTGTTTAACTGAAAGCTCTTGGCTGTACCAGTTGGCACCACCGTAGGGCTTCTAAAATAACTAGAAAGCTGAAATCAGTGAATCGGTGTTGCAGGTACAAGTATGGGCAAATAGAATGAAAACAAAGTAAAATCGAGTTTTTGAGTAAGTTTCCTTTTCCTCTTGCTATAGTTGGCATGATTTCTCTGCAAAGCAGTATCCACCTACCACTGACTGCTCAACACTGCGGCTCCACAATAAACCTCCCTGTTCTTCCCCTTGTTCTTCCCCCTCAGTCCTCCATCCTGAAAAATCCCCTTCAACGTAGCATTTCATTCTGAAAGCAGAAGGAACTACACGTTATACCAAAATGTTTTCTAAACATCCAGTAATTAGTAAACGCATCTATATTGTTAAATGGATTTTTATATAGAACTGGGACCCACTGAAGTTTTCTTTTGTTTGTGACAGTCCCGTATTTGTATCTCTCTCAGGACTGTAAGAACCCACTAGATAGAATCTGATCTTTATAAGAATCTTTTGCAATGGAGAGTTACTTTATTTGAAAGCTCACACCACATGTGACCAGTGACCATTTTATGAACACTCTACAACTTGAACACAGCAAATGACCAGTCAGGAGGGATGGCTCAGATCTTACATTTCTAACTTAAGACATTGTAACTCAAATTGGAAACGAGAGCAAAATTAAAATGGAAAAAAAAAATTAGTAACGTCTTACAAAAACATAGATAATATATTGGATTTTATAAACATACAAACTAATAATTCTGATCTTTAACATAACTTTGATCTATTGTCTTGCTAAAAGGGGATCTGATGCATTTTTGAGAGTAGAGATTTGAAAGGGAGAGAAAGCTGCAGTGAGCAGGTTCTACTTTCGTACCCTTAACAATTGCAGACCCACAGATCTTGCTCATTTCTAAAAATAAAGCTTTAACATAGTATCACAGGAGAGGAGAAAATGCCATCAAGCTGCCACAGAGGGCACCCCAGTTTCTGTGGTTCGTGGTGAGTATCTTCTGTTCATTAATGTAATCAAAAGGCAGTTGGTGACATCAGTTGATCCCAAACCTCCTGCACACAACTCTGGTACTTTTTCTGGTTCTTACCTCAAGGCTTTCCTTGTGTTTGGTTTTGACTTTATATGCAAACTGATCTGGACTTACCCCTTGAGCTGAGTATTTATTTGTGTAATTTATATCAGAAATATTCTTTTTTTTTTTTTCCTCTGAACAATAGTAGAAACAAATTTCATATGATAAGTTCTCTGTCAGAAATATCTTGGTTAAAATAACATTTCTTCTTTCCAAAAAGCTGCTTTTTTTTGCCTCCGTTTTTCAATGGTGTAAGAAGCGTCTAGTCAAAACCAATCTGCTTCCTTCTGGGAACACACCCAGCTCAGTCTTCTCCTGTATAATGCCTTCCTGCCACACTCTTACCTGGGAATGCTCTGTACCACATTACATGTCTGCTCATAGCAGGTATTTTGAGCTCCAGCCTCTTCTTCACTTTCATGGAGACTACAGAAAAGGTGAACGGTTTAATTGATCCATTTACTTAGGTTCCTGCAGAATTTCAGTGATGAATATATATTGCAAAGCTAACTAGAATAATAACCAGTGCTTTCATTAACTTTGCTTGCAGCCTGAAAGGATTGGTACTTTAGTTAGAGTTCCTTCAGTGTGGTTGTAAGCAGCAAACACAATCTCACACAAACCACCTGATTTCATATCTGTGAGATATGACCACAGAAATCTTAGCATCAGGCATAAGTAGGATGCAGTGTGAATAAAAGCACAGCAGTTCAAGTAGTTTTTATGGAGTGGGTGCTCTCCTTTCAGCTACTAGATGGATTAGAAGGAAGTAACTCAAGTCCAGAGAACTTGAAATACATGATATTGCACTTACAAACAGATTTGGTGGGAGTACTTGCACAGCAAAGTATACAACTAATGCAAGCTCCACAAGCAAATATTTCTCATTTTCTCTTATTTAAAAAAGAAGAGATTAAATTCAAGAGGTGTCACTGATCCTTACATAACTGAAAACTTTTGTAAAATTTTGAGTTTTACAAAAACATCTGTGTACCTACCAAAGCCTTCTGTTTGCAGCAAATGCTTTAGGACCAATGGTACGGTTTTCTGTTTTTTTCTTGTGAAGTTGTTACCATATAGTTTTTAAATGCTTAAGATAACTCAGCTTGTCTATGTGGTGGATATAGTATAGCTTTTTGAACCATAAGTTTTGATTTTTCTTACTTGGTAATGTTGAATTTACAACCTTAATTTTTAACCTTTTTTACATTTAACATTACATTTAACATACAGTCTAGGAAGTATGGTCTTTGTGTGTATAGTGCTTTAAGCTACGTTTTCTTTTTAAGGCATTTATTCTATGAACATGTAGTATTCATGATTGCATCAATTATTTCATGCTTTATAGCAATTAGTGCATTAACGATCAGAATAGCTGGTAGCTCCAGCGGAACAACAAGAATAATGGTGCATTAATAGAGAATGAAATTATATTTTTTGTATCAAGAAAATTTTAAAGACTTAACTGTATAGCTGTTTCAGCTACAGGCAGCAAATGGGACGGTGTACAATAATTACTGAAGAAGGTAAGAGATTTCAGATATTGCAGGCCTACCGTGTAAGAACTCTGAATAAGAACCTACATTCCAGCAACATTTCCTATTGCAAGTTTTCCAAGATTTTGATGAGAGCTCAGAACAAAAGCTGCTCTGTTCCTCCTGGGGTTTACGTCAACTAGTTGTCTTATTATTCCTGATACTTTGCCAATCATATTGTATGCTTTGAGAAAGGGATAAAAAGCAGCTTTTCTCCTTTAAAGAGATTTAAACTTCAAAATCTTATTACCGTGACTATTAATTGCAGCAGGGACTGGCTGAAATGCCAGCTATGGAGTACAGTAGAGGTACTGCTGACAACATTTTTACAAGGTTCCACATAATGGCATTTCTGTATCATGACCTTAAGGTTATAGATGTTCCCATATTTTTTTTTTAATATTTTTTTTTTATGGATAGGAGTTGAGTACAATGGATGGGAAGATGGGATTAGAAACAAATCTGGTATGATGAGTGATCTTTATTTTCTAGATTTCTTCCATTTTCTGGCATTTTGTAAATTTTGAGTGCTTGGCTTTACAAACTTAGAATTATTTTTAACACATTTTTGATGCAAATGCATTTAATTTGGTTGTTTGCAACAGCTGTAAACATCAAAGCAATCCAAAGAGGTACAGTCTTCTATGCATTAACTGTGCTCAAAGAGAGTATGCCTAGGGGACTGATGTCCAGGGAACTGCAGCTGGTTTTTTTTAGGGAATGTGCTTATATACTTGTATCTGTGGAATAACTTTGTTTTAATTGAAATGCATTATTTGTATTTACATTGTATTGTGCTTATAAATATCCTTTAACATAAGTTTCACAGTGCTACGGAGTAATTTAGTTTGGAAACCTGTTTCCAGCTCTTTTAACTTTCATTTCTAAACTAGGCTTGCAGTCTTTTTGCCAGGACGTTTCCCCCGAACATTTTCCCAAAGAGCAACTGGGATTGTGTCCACAGATGCACAATTACAAATAGTCCTTAAATTGCTAATGTGTTGAGCCAAATAGGCTACCAAGAAAAGCAGCAGGATTCCCTGATAGCCAAATGGCCTGTACAGTGTACACCAAACATGTTTATTTCTTTCTTGTCTTAGAAGTCATGGATAAAACACGTTTTGAAATGTTTGTCAAACAAAACAATAAAACTCTAGTTCCGTGGTAGAGAAGAAGTGCAAGTGCCTTTCAAATGTCTCCTTCACTAGTAGTTTTGCTTCCATTTTCTGTGATACTGGAGTGACTGAGAAATCTTATTCCATCCATAGGCCTTGTTTGCGTTTTCCACAGTTTACATTTCTCAGGATCTTGCCAGGTTATTTCATTATGGACTCAGTATTTTCTGGAAAGACTTTTTTTTGCAGTCATTAACTAACGTTCACTTAATCAAGCCTTTTATTTAAAGAGTCTTTTGGGGAATGAAACTTCACTGATTTCTTCCATTTTAAAAATAATCTTTTTAAACCACTTTTGATAGCTTTACCAAAGAAAAATTGCCACTGAACATGTTAAACACAAAGTAATTCTGGATTCAACTATATCTTCTTAAGTAAAGGCTTCAGAATTGCATTTATTATTATCATTAATACTACCAGTCTTGATTATCCTATAAGGTCACAATTTGTAACAAAAAATTACATTTCCGAAGCTCAAACCCATTCATATCATAGTCTGAACTGGCACCAACTGAAGTGGAGAAGCTTTCAGTGATTTTGATCTGACGTGGGAAACTTGTTCTCAAATTTTCTGGATATGGGCATTTAGAATTGTTAATGAGTATTATACTACCTGAGACCTTGAAATTTTAGTGGTTTTCAGTGAGAAAACTATCAAATATAACAAATGAAATTTTCACTCAGTTTATGTCAATTTTTTAAATTTGGTTACCAGTACTGTCCAGAGTCAGAAATGAAACCAAAAGCTGGCTCGTGGGAGAAACAGTCATGTGGAGTCAAATCTCTTTTCCCAGGACCTAAACTAAAACCACACTAAGTGCTGAACTATGAAGATAGTTTTCCCCAAGAGAAGTTCTATGGCTAGCAGGAGGTGAGACAGATCCACAGACCACTGACAGAGCTGCAAATATAGCCTTGGCCAAAGATACCATTGCATCTACTTGCTAATTTATGATAGTGTTTTCAATAGCAATTGCTTATTTAACACATATTCTCTCTTTACATATATGCTTACAGCTTCTTTTTTTCTGTAGAGACTAATTAAGGAGGAGAGATTCTGACAACTATGCAAAAGACTGTTTTACTATCTGATATACTGAATTCCCATGAGGATCAACAAAAATTAAAGAAAACTCAGTGGGGTGACCCACCAGTAGTCATGTCCTGGTTTCAGCTGAGAGGGTTAATTTTCTTCATAGTAGCTAGTATGGGGCTAGAGTCACAAGGCTGACGTTTTCATAGCTGATGGCAAAATCACGTAGGTCAGACCATGGAAATATTAACAGAATTTTAAGAATAACTGAAGTCTTGATACTATGCTTTTCAAATATTTATGCTGTTATATAAAATAGGAGAAGCAAGCAAAGAAATTGGTTTATTACTGCAATAAATTAACCTAAAAGAAAGGCTTAGAAGTCATGGGTCTGAATCATAATGTTGGTATTAATGATACAGGAAGGCGATGTTCCTGGTGTAATACTGCAAGTTTCTAAAATATGAAATGTCATGCTTGCTCTATATTTCATAGATGAGAGATAAATGGAACTACATAGCATGAAATATGAGGGACTAACAGATTCTGGTACGAGCACTTTGTAAAATTATAAAGGTTAAAAAATGTTATCACAGTAGAGAAGATTCATCGTAATTAAATCTAGGGAAAATGAGGTATTTGCAGAGTTTATTTTGTTACATTGACCTTTTTATCATACACTACTTAAAATGTGCTCTTGAGGACTGGCAGAGGGCATGTTGCAGTAAACAAGATCAAAGGGAAAAGTTTTGCTTTGAGACCTTATTCAGTGGAGAAGTGTATTAATGGTATTGAACTCTTATGTAGCATTTTATTTGTATATATCCAAATGCTTTGAGATGTAAACCATTATCTCTGTTTTACAGATTATGAGATGGAGGCACAGAGATTTACCTAACAGTGGCATATCGAAGATTATGAAGTCAGGAGTTGAACTTAGAGGAAACTCCAGATCTCTTCAACTCCATCACAGGACAACACAAAAGGTATGTTAACTATCATATATAACTCAAAAAATTAGTTCAGTTATCTCTTGATTGCATAGTAATGCATCCTTTTTGTTATAAATTCTGATAGCATTAATTATATTGGTGCAATTAACTACCGGTAATTTTACTTAAGCAATAAGCCAGGTTACAATTCCATTGAGTTTGATAGGAGTCTTTAGGGGACTGCTGGTATGGGGTCAAGTAAACCTCCTCCTCCTATTTTTGTTATTATTATAGTTGCTCTTTGTTTGGGTAGTGTCTGCAACGTTCTGGGCAATTTCCCAACATAAAAGAAGGCAATATTTCCTTCCCTAAGAGGTTACATGATAAAAAAAACAGACAAAAAGATAAAGAGTAGAAAAGGTCAGAGTAGAAACCATTAGTGGTTTAGCATCTAGTCACATTTAGTGAGTTTACTGAGTAACCTCCAAGAATCCCAGTCTGGCTATAATCAACATAAAATAAGGCTCGTTCTACTTCTCATCATTTAACCTGTTTGTGTGCAGATGGCTGTTGCTCATTCTTAAGTCATCTTTTTTGCCCTAGCTGTTGATTTGGGAAGGTACCATGCAAAACCTAATGTTTAAATAGGGTTTAGGCATACAACTATTACTGATGGTGAACCACTCTTATCAGCTGCTCCGTGCATAGAACGCTTCTATAATCTATACATCCTGGGTGATTTTTTTTAATGTGTGAATGGGTGCTAATGTATTAAAAATACCAGTCAGTGCACAGAGGTAAAGCTACACATGTAAGCAATTGTTAATAATCCAGTTAATAATAACACTACAAAAGAATAACACATTAAGAAGTCAAATATTACAGAGATTAGCAATGGGATAAATTGTCTAAGGCTTTTAAGTCCCCAATTCCAATTGAATTTAGGTGTGTATCAACCAAATGTTACTGTTTGATTGTTTTTCACAAGTCCTATAAAAAAGACATTTACTTGTCTTAATTTGTATGCCTACATCATGAAAATTATGACTGCAATAAAAATCTTATTTTAGCAGACTTCATAGATGTCCTTAATTTACTGTTGACAGCATGTGGAAACTTGGAAACTCTTAATAACTCTTTTTGGGGGATTCCACCTGCATATAGACCTCATCAGATGGGTTACCATGCTTACAAGCACTATTTAGATTAAACAAATGTTTGTTTATAAAATGCAAGCATCAGAACAGGGCCAAACCCAGTGATTACACTTCTGAGCTTAATGGTTTTTGGCAATTCCGAACTCAACCAAGTATTTTGATATTATTAATTAATATATTTTTATCTAGGATGATGGTAGTTATCCATATTGCCTGTCTGTTCTCTAATGTAAACATGAAGCCTCTTGATAATAGTATAAGTTAATTAGAGCAACCTATCTTTTCCACATTATTCTATTGCTGTATCTTTAGCTGCCATAAAAGATACACTTTCTCCTGTTACAACACACATTAGATGGCAGATAAAACCAGAAGCAGCAAGAAATAAACATCAGAAAGGAACAGTATGCTTATTGTCACAATACCACACAGATAAAATCTAACAAACATGAAAGACGGGAAAAGGGGAAAGAAGATCTTTCTAATTGCTTTACAAGCAGGGTTAGCAAAAAATACCTGATAAAAAAATTAAAAACTTCAATGCCAGGTTAAAAATGCATAAAATTTTGAAACAATCAAGTAAGAAAAATAGTAAAGAAAAATAAAAGGAAAATGACAACATTTTAATGATGATTTTTTCCTTGGATTATGTCTCTCGTGAGCTAAGTATTTGTAAATTTGAAATACATTTCTCAAAATGAGTGTTTTGCTGTAATTTGTTTCATTTTAACTGTTCACTTCTTGTACGTTAGGATCTGTGTAGACTAGGGGGTTTTCTAAACTGGAATAAAAATTGTTCTTTCAAAATATTGTAATTGCCTGTAACAGACTGCCAGGTTTTTTGTACTATCTCATTTCTTGCTCAGTTATTTTTTTTCCAGTTTGCTTTCTGTCTAATGCTGAGGTTTTGCAAGCAATTTATGCCAGCGTTAACTGTAGATTGTCACAGAAAGGGGTGTTTTCAACTCTTTAGAAACTGGCTGAAAACTAAGTATTTTCAGTGTTAGTTTTCAGTAGGATCACTGAGCTGATCTTGTTTATCCTTTGGCTGTATGATCTCTAGAGCCCACACAAGGGAAGTAGTGGGAACACGCAGCTGGAGATAAAAGGAAGTTGGATTGCCCTGTTCAGGAGGAGTGCAGTCTTAGATCAGCTTAAATTGACTGTGAAATCTCACTTTTAGTAGAGGGGGAAATTTGCTGATTTACAGAGCAAGAACATTTGCACTAATGTCTGATTTCTGTCTTACATCTGTTTAAATTTACAGTAACTTTATTGAAGTGAATGGACTTAAAATAGTCAGGAAGTGCTAGGAATATTTTTAAAATCAGGAAAATTGTTATAACCATCAAAAGAAATGAGTGAATTTGTTCAGTGATACATAAAACAGCTTTTTGATTCCTTTCATTTCAGCCTTTACAGGCCTCCTGATTACGCCTGGGTTCTCCTGGGGCTGTGGGATCTGCCCAGACTGATTTCTCCCTTAATCCATTTACTTAAAAAATCAAAAAACAAACATGAAAATGGGTGTAGCAACTTTCCCAATGCCAGTCAGTAGATCTATCAAAACAGATCTTCTCATAATGGTTATGTCTGTCCTCTGCTGACTCCTCTTTGCCACAGAAATGTGTTGTTGGAGGTGAACATTACTGTAGTTTTTATTTCAGTAGACAGGTTTTACTGACTTACTGTCAGGGCAAAGGGGGCATTAATAACCCTTAATGGCCCTTACCAGCCTCTGTGGGACCTCTGCCACCCCACCCATGGCACAGAGACCCCCAGGACCATCAGTCCTCACACCCATGACCGTAAGGTGCCTGTCTCCAGCCCTGCCACAGCCCTGCCCTGCCCAGCCATGGGCACCACTGAGCCTGGTCCACTCGCAGGCTGATGTCCCATCCTGACCTTGGTCCTTGCCTCCAGCACACACTTGCCTGGTGCTCTGGGGTGTCCCCAGCTGCCCCCCCCAGCCTGCCCTGCTCCCTCACAGGGGTGATGAGACAGGCCCTGGCTGGTGCTTTCAAGTAGTTACAACTATTGTAAAGCAGGCAGTGGTTTCAGCTGTTCAACTGTATTATAAATCAATATTGATCACAGAAAAAAATTGATATTCTGCTGGTTGTCTCTTGTTTTTTAATTTTGCCATGTCACACTTCCACTGGGGAGGTCTGTTTTCATAATCATTTTGCATGAAACTATATGCATATTTATTACATTTACTAAATGTTCCCCAAATTGCCATTGGCCAATCCATAACTATCTGATACAATTATTACTATCAGAAAATAGATCAAATTGATAAGTAGGCAATCTCTGTGGTCAGTAAAGTTAAATATTTAATGAAATTATTGAGCTGTTCTTACTGTGGTATTGATTTTCTTATTAAAAGTTATTATTGGAAGCATAATTTATTCTATTTTGACTGGGTTTCTCTTTACGCCCAAAATATATTTGTACACTTTATCTGAGAAAAGATTTTGCACGACACTGATATTTCACATAGATGACTAGCTTGAGTGGCCTGAGATTTCTTTTTGTTGTTAAATGGGGGAAAATTGTCTGTCACTCATCTTCGAAACAGAAGCAACACTTGAGTGAGAGCTTCCCTGTCACCTTCTCGTGTCTCCTTTTGTTTATCTGACACTGTTGTGAGACATTTGGAACCCTCCAGCTCAATATAAAACATTTGCTTGGCAGGTTGGGCCTCCTCTTCCTTTGATGGATACAGCACATGTGAAGAAGAGTTGTTGGACACATCTGATCTTTTCCTATATGCCTGGGGAGTTAGCTCTTCTGATTAAATAACTTCTCCCTGTCCTTGAATAAAAGAAGCTCCAAACTCTGTCTACTGAAAGCATTTCAGTCTCAAATCAGAGCAAAATAACATACTGCTGGTGTTCTCTAAGCATTGTTGTTAAATACTTAGTATTGCACATTTCTGCTCATCCTGTCTGGTTTCTGAGTGGTCTTTGCTAGGATTTGAAGCCAGCTGTGAAGTGTGCTGTCTGCTGTACATATGCCCAGGAATAGTCTGTTCCATTTCAGATACAACAGCAGAAGCAAGACCTTTGCTGTTTTCTGTAGTTAACAGAGATTAGGTTTTGAATATTTACACAATTTCATTATGGGCATGGATACAGGGAGAAATAAAATACGTAAGAATGTTTAAGGTCAAAAACGTCAAAAAATTCAGCAGTGCATATATGCGCTTGGATTTTTATTCATTTTATGTAAGGGAAAAAGTTGGACAAAGCTGCTCAACTCATTAAAAATGCCATCACATTTTATTTTCATCGTGATTTATAGATACACACCTAAAACTTGAACTGTTGTTCAGTGCATGGAGAATTACCTGTTCCCATTACTTTGAGTAGGCAAATGTGTAGCTGGCCTCTTGCGAATCACTTTTTTCTACTAGAAAGATGTACATTTTGCCTGAGACTATTCTTCAAGGTACGTGTAGCAGAACTGCTGTGATTCTAGTTCATGGAGAGCAGCATTTTGAGAGACTGGGGAGCATATCAGCAAAATGCATTAAGAGCTTGTTTGCACATCTGCTAGTTATTGAATTACTCCATTTGGTCAAGTGATGGACAGACATGTTCTTATAGTTTGAAGGTGCTGGGTTCAAATCATGTTGGCTTGTGGAAAAAACCATGATTTTCCTTAAGAATCTCAAAAGGAGCTGTGCACTGAGCGCTGTCCCACGTGGGAAGTGTGCTATATCGCAAAAGTGCAACTCCAACAGGACTGAGGTGAGAGCTTTCTTATAGGAGTTTGCAGATACCAGGACGTGGATGTTGAGTTAGAAAGACTGGGTGCAGGTGAAATTTCCTTGCCACTGAGTGGCACAAGGCCTACAGTGAGAAGTAACTGCAAGTGGCCTGATAGAATTGTCTGCTGCACATACTGCATTTGCTGTTAGGATGGGATTTGTTTGAATTGTACCTTAGAGATAGCACAATAATATTCATTGCTTTTTCCAACTATCACAAAAGCTGACAGCCACCAATTGTCTAAAGTAAGTGTATGTAAATACATGTGCATGTATATGGATAAATAATAAACCATACTGTATGTGCATGCTTGAGGATAGATAATAAATTGTACTATATGATGTAACTATCTGTATGTGGTATCTTTGCCTGTATGTATATGTGCAAAATCCTGCCCTTAACGATACAGTAATACTGAATTATATCTAAGCCATCCTGCTCGTGTAGGAAAAGGAATCAAACATTTATATTCATGTAGAGTACTGTATGCAATGACCACAAACCTCTAAGACAACTTCGACAACAAACAGATCTGGAATCTCCTATCTGTGTACTTATCAGTACTAAACCCAGACTCTTTGCAGTGTAATGCTGATACAACATTCACCTTTGAGTTATGTGTCCTATTCACTTAGTGTGTGCAGATGTCTGGAATTAAAAAATCATGATTAGAAAATGCCGAAAATACTAGAATAGAATTAGAATTCCTAATTTATGTAGCAAAAAGCTTTTTTTTTCCCCTAAAGTGATGTTTAGTAACCTATCGTCTCAATTAAATACAGAGGATAATAATTGTTTTCCCTTCCTATACACTTCTAATCTCTTTATGCCAAACTAGGTAAGGTACAGAACATTCTGTATTAATTCTCACTGATCTTATCTGGGACATAGATAAAGCATATTTGGCTTATTCTGTAAACCTTCACTATGAAGAGGAAAGATGAGTCTGAGGAGAAGAATGAGCAAATTGAAATTGCAAATTCAGGAAAAAGTATTGCAACTTAAATTACTTGAGTGAGGAAACAAATTGAAGCTGTGTCACAATTTAGGTTGCAAAATGTAAAAACACCAAGCATAAGTAAAAATAAACCTGTCATTAAAATCCATTTATCCATTTTGACAATTCTTTTCTTTTTTCCCCCCAAGATTGTAGACTTTTTTATCTTAAGTGGAATTATGTAGAAGAAAGGTTTAAAGTACTGTAAATATATCAGAAAAGTTTTACAGAAACCATAGAAGCTCTACTAATTACATTTATTGAAGAATACAAAGCTAGCATTTAATTAGGATAAACTAAGTTGCACTGAATACTTTACTGAGCTACTTTCCAGCATATCCATTTGCCTTAATACTGTGCAATATATGTTGTAATAGTCTGGGCGAACAAAATTCTGTCCCTAGATCTTCAATTTGTTTCACATTTTCAGCTCAGCCTGAGCACTTGGAGATTTAAAATGATTGCTAGTCTTTGCATATCCAACTTAAGACTCCTGTGTTTGGTTTTCAGAGATTTGCACATCTGTATTTTCACTGCAGATCAATGTACATGCAGGTATAAGTTTATCTCACACTTTAAATGGGCTCACTGCTGCCTTGTGTTTCTCTGCCATGCTATTGCATCAGAGAACAATGTGGTTCAGTAGTTGTCCTAGCAAAATTAATAATAAATAGTGGCAGTAAAACAGCCTTTGAAGAATAGATCTGTCATCTTAAGATTAGTATACAAAGTTTCAGAATGCAAAATGCTAGATTATCTTCAAAATGCAGACCCTATCCTATGGGCCTCTTAATTTTTCATTTACAAAATACTGATGACAAAGGGAACTTCACTCATTATTATTGTAGTTTTTGCATTTTCTTGAAGTGCTTTGACATCTATTGTGAATAAAATTGTTAATAATGATGGTGGCATGTGATAATGCCCTCTGTGTAATCCAGTAACTATTAGCAGAAAGAAAGCTTTTGGAAAGCTTCTGGATTCATGTGGTTTGCAGTATTGGTAGCTGTCAGGTGAATTAACAGAACTTCTGTAGGCTTTCAAATGTTAAAATATTTTCTTTATACAGAAATTGCCAAAAGAAAGATGAAAAGAGGAATTCAATATAAGGGAAAGTTTTTTTAAATTCCTGTATTTTATTTCAGTCTTTTCTGTTTAGGTTTTCCTTTTCTCTTATGTTGCAATTTAAAAGAGTTTATCCACATGCTTAACTAGAAATGAATTCCACAAGACATACTGTGTATGTATGTACTGAAGCCCCCTTGGCTTCAGCAGGTCATTTGTGCACATGTAAGCTGAGCATTGACTTGGTACAGAATTTTAGAAAGATTGCCACTTTTTTAACAGGGTATAATATTTTTTGAGATTCATTGCAATAAAGAAGGCAAGGGAATAAGCAGGAGAAGTTGGAAAGCAAAAAGGCAAACAAGATGAAAAGGGAACTTCAGAGAAAAAGTCCTCTGAGCAAGATTTGTGGAAAATACCAATGTTGTTTGTGTGGTAAAATAAAGTATTAGATCAGCTGTGATCTATTGCAGATGCTTGACAATGCAAATCTTACCTTCTGTGTCTGCAGACTACAGTGCCTTTAGTTCTGCAGAGAAAAAGTATTTTCTATAGGATATATAGGGTGCAGTCGACATTAAGCCTTTTTTCTTTACAGATGTAATGAGGATAATAGTCATTCTTGGAGACAGAGAGAGAGGCAGAAATTATCTTTCAAGTTTTTGAGCGCAAGGCTATGGGACAGATCATAGCGAATGGAAGTTGGTTACAGAACACAGGGATGCAGGGGAGTCATAAAATGAAGCTGGAATCCGTAGCTGGTGATTAGACAAGTTATCTTGTCAGGAGTCTAGGGACAAATTATATTCCCAGAGAAATTAAATGTAGATAAAATGAAATTAAAAACTTCCATTATTTCCTGCAGAGCGGAATTAGGGAAATTTGAGTGTAACTGCTGCAACCCTGGTGCCGAATCAAGTTTCTGCTTTTAGGGGTCTGTGTAGATCTAGATCGTGGCTCTGGCAACCACTAGCCGCTCAGATGTACATCTCCCAGGACTCCATGCTTCAGGGCATTATTCCTGATTTGCAGAGCTAGCATCCATGTTAGAAGTTAGACTTTCTTCTGTACTGGCTTATTCTGTCCCTAAAATGAAAACTTCACTCAGCTGTGGGCAAAAATACTTTATATACAGTTTGTGTAGAAAGAGAGTCCCCAGAAAGTAACAGCAATAGACCAAGTACAGTTGGCGGGGAAATGGTTGGGGAGCTCTGATGCAAACAGGATGTGATATGCTTCTGGAGGTGGGCTGTAAAGGCTTGCTATGAGCCCGTGGAAAACTCTAGAGATCAAAAGTGCCGACAAGCAGGTCCCTAGAGAAGTAGGAAGTGCTTTGCAAGAGAGCGTCAGAGGACCCAAAAAAAGTGCCTAAGGGAGCAGGGACTCCGGCAGTATCCTGGGAGCTGAGAGGGGACTAAAATCAAGGTCTAGGAAAGCAAAGAGTAAAGATAATCAAAACCCAGGGCTTTCGAAAGGACTAGTTAACAGAGCCTCAGGGAGTTAGGCATCCTGTTAGAATCAGTGTTCAGTTTATAGTGTACATATAGTGTTTATGAAAATGTATGTGGATAGATTAGCTCCTTGGAACACTGTTGGTAATTTATCAACAATTCTTTGCTCTGTTTTTCTATAAACATTTATATTATCAGTTCTTTTATATTTTATGCCTCACAATGACATTTGGCTTTGCCAAATGTATCTCAGAGGAACTTTATTATTTTTGTATTGTTTGTGGTATGAGCATGAACTTTGACTTCCTGCCTTCCAATTTAGTTTGGTGTCTAGCTTTTTGCTGTCTGGGTCACTCATGTTACAGCTGGAGCTTCCTGTTTTCAAACCCGTATCAGCCAACCATGTAAACCTGAGGGTCAGCTCGTTCAGAGATGATGCATGATTCCAGTCACTTGTTTGCTGAAATAAATTAGATTTACGTAATGAAAGCTGTCAGGTGCTGTATCAATCTTCTGCACTAGTCAAAGTACTTCCTTATTTACAATTCTTGTTTCTCCATGCGCAACTCAGCCACTTAAAAATACTTACATTATTTCACTAAGAGGACAACTGAAAACTTCCTTCAGGTAAAACTCCTCTTGAATTTTGTAAGCCTGATAAAAAAACTCATTAATAGTGAAAGATTCATTTGGAGGAAAAGGGTATTCTGTGTGTAAAATCTTGGGTGAAATAGTAATCATTTGGATGTAATTGCATCCTCTGTACCTGCAAGTAAGGATGTCCATCTGTGTATGTGTATCATCCCCTCTGTCTGGAAGAGGAAGGGAGAGTGGAGGGACAACCCTGGGTCCACACTGTCCTGAAATCTGGGACTTGCAAGAGAGATATTATTAGGAAATAGGAAATGCTGTGTCCGACTCAAACAACGTAACTCCATAGTTTCTGTAAGGATGACTCTGATGGGTCATTGTGAGCTCCTCAGATCCATTTCTGCAAGAGTGGAAATGCCAGGTCAGATGGCATTTTAGAGAAAGGGTCCCCACAGTGGGCTCATCTGGAGATTTGTCCACTTTGTGCTATCCTAGGAGTTCTGGAAGGGAAGGCACTCTACCTGTCAGCTGTCAGTAGCTTTTCAAAGTAGCTTTCTGATGCTGTTATTTCTAAAATAACAGCAGCATTGCCAACCACAAGTGTAAGCTTCTCCTCCCTTGCCCAGAAGTCAGCCTTCAAAGCATCATGAGATTTGCTTAAATCATGAGAACTTGAAGCTGCCATACTTATGAAGTTCTTTTTATTTGACTTCTTGTTTTTGTGTCTTCAGGATACACCCAAGTCACACTGGCAAGCTTTCCTCCAGAAGGGTCACATGCTGACCCAGAATTACATCAGCTGAGACCTGAAGGAAAACATGAAGCAGTATGTTAGGTGCAATCAAATGCTGAGAGTTAGCAACGCTCTGGCAGATGGAGTGCAATCACAACTGGCTTGCTCTTCCTTTTCTGATTCAGCACAAATTTGGAATAACTTTTGTTAAATCTGAAAAGTGTTTATTTTGCAGCAAAAGAAAGTATTTATCCATCTGTTGTGTGTTGCTTCATTAATTAGCTTCCCAGAAGAGATGACTACTAATTTAAAAAAAAACAACAACAAAAAACCCAAACATTTGGAACACCTAGGTGTTGCTTTTATTTACAATTAAGGAACCTTTGCAGAGTCTTAACAATGTAAAATGGTTCTTAAGTGCACTAAAATTACTTTTAAGCTACAGCAATGTAATAAGAATAATTTCCACTGAATTTTCTGTCCAGTTAGGGTTTTTGGTCACAGCTAAGGAGTTGTGTTTGGCAAACAGGCCAACTATTTTGCCTGAGCAAAATGTGTATACCTGCTTCATATCCGAGATATTCATTGCCAATACAAAGTATCTCCTAATCAGTGTACTTGTCTCTCTCGTGGTTTTGTGGTTTTTTTAGAAATTAATTTATCTGATAGATAATAATACGTGAGTTTCAGCTCAGACAAATTCAGATTGTTAAAGCAAATGTTGCACAGTGTGAGTAGTACTAATGGAAATAATTGGGTCACGGATGACCATGAGGGGAATCAGGAAATTAACATTTTCTTTTTATTTCATTTTATATGACTGAGAGCTTTGCGCATCTTTGAGTTGGCTATTATCAGCCTCAAATCTGAGTTTTATATTTTTAGATTCATAACTTCTAAATTCCATCAGCTTTCCTATGAGTTCATTTTGTTTGTGTGAACGTACAAGAAATTATAAAGTTGAACTTTATCGTGTAACTTTTAAAAGAGAGTTTGTTGGCAGCAGATAAAGAGTATCACTGTGTTAGAGTTCTCCGTGAGTCAAGTGGTGGTTTGTTCTAGAGAGACTCAGGTATTATGCTCATCCCTGGAGGCCCTTCCCACTACGCATGAAGCCACGTGCATGGTATCATGCAAGGCTCATTTTCTCTCTCAGCGTGTTGCCTGGAAGAAAGCGTGCACACAGTGAATTGATCTGTCAAGCTTTTAATACGCAAACATATACATATATCCATAGACACACACATGCACAGCCACAAAAAGGTATGCAGACACACAGAGCTACGCACAGTCATCTTTCTTTGGTTTAGAGAAAACCAAGTCAGACAAGTGCGACATAAACATGGAGAAGCCAGCACATTTTCCTTCTTGAGGGAACTCATACTGGAGGCCTATGCCAGCAATACAGAGCATTCTTACTCTAGTATACATCAGTCATATCATAGAATCATAGAATCGTAGAATGGTTTGGGTTGGAAGGGACCTTAAAGCCCATCTAGTTCCAACCCCCCTGCCATGGGCAGGGACACCCTCCAGTACACCAGGTTGCCCAAAGCCCCATCCAACCTGGCCTTGAACAGTTCCAAGGGATGGGGCATCCACAGCTTCTCAAGGCAACCTGTTCCAGTGCCTTACCACTCTCACAGTAAAGAATTTCTTGTGAAAGAAATGTGAGTGCAAGAGGAAAGTGCATCTTTTCAGAGGATGGTGTCCCACCAGTTTGCTTTCTGCATGCGTGGGATTTTGTTAGTAAGAAGAACACCACGGTGGTGATAGGATTGCTTAATTCAGGGCCAAGTACAGTCCAGCTTATAGGTTGGAACACTTATTGAAGTGTTCCTAGGTGTTGGCCTTTGGACAGCTTTTTAAGGAGAATTTACTAAATGCTTGTCAGGATCAAAGGTGAGGGTCTGACAGAATCAAGGTGATAAGAGCAAGACTGGCCAAAACATCTATCTATTTTTACTGGATAGAACTTGGTGAGGCTTACATGGTGTTATGGGATACACGTAACTATTGTATCCCATAACAGAAATTGTTCTCAGATGGGAAAGTCTGTAAACTTCCATGATCAGTGTCGCATTCAAATGCTTACCTAGGCTGTCACCACTGATGAACAAATTATGAGTCCCTCATCTATTCTGTTGTAACATATATATTTCTCTTCAAAGGTATTCAACAGCATTCGTACTAGGAATAGTGTTTAATTTAAATTAACAATGTAACTGATTAATTACATGAAGTATACCTCAGTTCTTTAGACTTCTGCAGAACTTGCGCTGATGGTAAAGTAGCATTGGATCTCCTATCTTCCTTTTATTTTGGTATTATAGTGGTGTCCCATGCAAGTTAAATTTCAGCCCTTACTCAATTAAATCTCAGATTTATTAACTCAGGCAAGATGTTCTAGAAATTGAGACCTTCAAGCTGCAGTGGTAATTTCCTAATGCTCCCACCTTACAACAGTAGAAATTATATATAGTCTTAATTTTCCCTTCAGGAATCCTCAGTAACCTGTATGAGCTCTTTAACTCTGCCATGAAGTTTCATTTGTATCTGTGGTGATAATTTGAAACACTGAGTCTTGCTTGTAATTCAGGTAGATTAGGCTTGTCCTATGTTGTGATTTTACGTAACAGTGATGCAGCTTCTCCATACACCGAATGAATAAAAGTGTGAGCTCCAGTGGCTACAGGAAATGTTCTGTGGTTAAAAAATGTCTGAGTTTGTTTGTTTCTGTCTTCAGAGATTACATGTGATAACAGAGATTTAAAAAACCCCTTTCCTTATTTCTTGGATAACCACAAGAAAGAAAAGGGACAGATATTTGAAGGGGATAAGAAATGAAAAGAACAGTACTAGGTAGCACCCAGTTCTGGATATTGATTTAACCCCACTTTAAATCCAGCGCTTGACTACAGAAAGCCTGCTGCTGGCTGAATTTCTACTTAAAACAGATTCTCTGCGAACTTCCTCATATTCAGTTCATGTGAGGAGGGAAAACAGCTGGAACTTGTGCAGTTTATTGAGTAGACAAGTCCCATGTGCTGGAGCCAGGGAGTATCTTGGATTTAATCTGACCTAAAGATTCTGACTCATTATGTGACCCCGAGCAAATCATTTGACCTTCCTGATCTTCTGCCAGCTCAGATGGAAAATGAGGTAAAAAGCCAAGACTGCAGTGGAAATTTGGTTCTGTAACTGAACTGGATAGATGAAATGAAATGAGTAAACGTACAGGTGTTTCCCTGCACTTAGCGGGATTTAAACAAAAGACAGAAAATGGCAAATGTTTGGCATTTTCTCTGGCTGAGCATAGTCTTTCATAATATGTAGCCTCTCACTGGAAACGACCCATTACCAATGTGTTAAAATAAAGCAGTTCAACGTGCTGAGCTTAGTAGGGTGCCATCCATGAGCAATGTGACTTTTATAGTCACAATCATTTTTTCTGCTTTTATATTTCTCATTTGTCCTTGGCTTTGGCACGATAGTTGATAGCACTCCCCTCTGCTTGTCCTCCTTGAACAGAAGAGCTGTAGAAGTTCATAAGCTGCTGTAGAAGATGCTACACAATGGGTAAAAAGGGTTCTCACTGTCAGAATTGCAGGGTCTTATTCGTACTTCTGCCACTACCTCACACTGGGTCTCTGGTTTTATCTTACCTACCTTCAAAATGTTTGCAATGAGACATTCTCTGATATATTGAAATTAGCAGTACTTGGAAATCCTAAGATCAAATACCCAATTAAAAAAAAAAAAAAAAGTGTTGTGTTTTTTTTTTTTAAATGTAGTTACTTGTGAAAGTGTGATGAAAGCAATGGCTGTGATAATGTTCACATTGGGGTTTTAGTGCCTTCAGGAGGGAAGATCAGAGAAAGGCATGGTACAATTAAAAAGAGAATAAAATAAAGTACATGGTGTAGCCTGAGCAGGAATTGAAAACAGACAAAAATAAAAGTTTTTCCTTGTATTCCTTCTCCACCCACATTCCCAAAGTTCCATTAAAAAACTGACATTCTGGAAAAAATTATTACCATTCTGGTTACATCACAGCCACTTGATCAAGCTTGTTATGATGTCACCACAATCGCAAAATTATTTAAAATCTTGCTACTCACATTGCTTTTATAATTTTTTCCTATGTATAACTGTTACATTAAAAACTGTAAACACCAGCTCTGAGTTTGTTTGACCTTCCACTAAGAATTCAAGAGTGACTGACTTAGTCCCAGTTGTAATTTTACTGCATTGTTTTATTTTTATTACCATGCTATGGAAAACATGTTCATATTACTGAAATCCATCTGAGAGAGATCTTATTACCTGAAAAAAAGGGGGGTTTTGATCTTTATACATCAAAGGTAATCCTTTTCAAGTCTACAATTGGTTTAGGGCCAGCCACATGAATGCCACTTTTATACTTGTTTTCTAAGAATGGTTATGTCAGACCACCCCTCCCCCCTTTCCTCAATGCCCTTTAGTTTACATGATTTTTGTTTTTCTTTTTAAAAATGTATGACTGTATATTAATTATATTTCTCTTCCACTGGTGCAAAGCAGACTCCAGTCATCAATGCCTTAAAGCATTAACTGGGAGTAAGGAAATTTTATTTGCATTAAGTCTGAGACATTTTCCCTATTTTACCATTAAAGAATTATTTTCTCATGTATTTTTTTCCAGTTAGCATGCGAACCTATTGTGAGTTTTTTGGCCCTGAACATCTATTGTCTCTGGTGAACTTCAGCCTGATGCAAACTGCCTTCAGTATAGGCGAGGTGAAATCTGAACCTCAAACTAAATCCTATCCTACATAAACTCCTGTCTTTGAAATAGAAGTAAAACTTTCATCTCAGCTTCTGAGAGGAGTGTTTGAAAACAGGATCGAGAACTGAATTTCATGGCCTGATCCTGCTTTGCTGATTTGAATTGTCCTATAGTTACACTGAAGTTATTTTGATGAGAGTAGTAAAGGAAACTGTTTCTGATTCAGTCTGATTCATCATGCCCAGACTTCTTTCTCATGACTGATTAAACAAAACACCATTTATTGTGTGTGCTGGTTACTATGGTAACCAGAAACACTGAACATCAATGATACTGATTAGAAATTGTGATTCTTTATATTCAGAAACATATCTTTTATGTGCAAACTGTCTTATAAGTTGGATTTATGAGTTAGCTTTGGAAAAGTGATCTCTAAATTTCCTCCCACAAACACGTATGGACATAGGTGCAATACTAGTAATTCGTATGTGCAAATTAGCATTTTCAGAAGAAGCAAACAAAGGCGAATCATTTGTTTAAGATGTGGATCTGGGAAGGCTGAGTTCTTTCCCAGATTCAAACACAAACATCTTGTTCAGCCTTGGACTTCGTGACAATAAGAATTTTTTTTAAAAGGCCTGTACTTTTGGGCACTTCTGTTTTCAGGCACAGTAGGTTCCTTAAGCCTGGTTTTTTTCTGATATTCTGTATATCTGTCATTTTAGTTGTTGCCTGTGAGAAACTTTAGTAGTTTCCAATTTTAAAAAACACATCAAGCAAAAATATATGTATATTTTTGCAATATAAAGCAAGGTGAAATAGCATAAATACTTTGTTTTCATGTAATAGCCCACTGTGCGGAACATTTTTTCACTTCCCTTTTCTGGACCATTGATGAGATTTTCTTAAAATAAGAAGGAAGTTGTTGTTTTCTTCTACCAGTAGGTTCCAATTATTAGGTTTGTTTAGTGCTGTCTTTTTCAAACAAGTAACACATGAACTAATCAGACCATTCACATTTATAAATGATTATACATAATGGATGTCACTTGACACAAAGATTATAGTAAGATGAATCTAACTTTAAAAATGAATCAAGATTGGCCGGAATCAATTGTGCGGAAAAGAGAAGCAGCTCTGATCTTGCCTCATGCAACAGTCTTCAGTGCATTTCCCTATAGCAGCTTTCCAGTACCTGAAGGGGGCCCACAGGAAAGCTGGAGAGGGACTGTTTACAAAGGCATGGAGTGATAGGACAAGGGAGAACGGTTTTAAACTAAAAGAGGGTAGATTTAGATTAGATGTTAGGAAGAAATTCTTCTCTATGAGGGTGGTGAGGTAGTGGAAGAGGTTGCCTTGAGAAGCTGTGGATGCCCCATCCCTGGAAGTGTTCAAGGCCAGGTTGGATGGGGCTTTGGGCAACCTGGTCTAGTGGAGGGTGTCCCTGCCTATGGCGGGTGTGTGTGTGTGTGTGTGTGTGGAACTAGATGATCTTTGAGGTCCCCTCCAACCCAAACCATTCTATGATTCTATGAATTTTATTTTTATTATTCCTGTAAGGGCACCTGCTCAGGCCTTGGAAGAGGATGCTGAATATATGCAGAAGTTGCCTTTGCACTTCCTCTTTTACCTGTGAAAGGATATCTTCCTGTTTCTTACCCATGTCTGGAGTGAGATTCCATTATTTTCCCCACTGGTTACGTGAATGCTTCAGGTCAGGCATTAGCTCCTAATGTCTTAGCTCCTATAAACGCCTAGCAGGCAAGTTCAGAGATCTTAAATATGAAAGCAGTCTGGCTAGACTGTGACAGAGAGAAGCTTAACATTGCCAAAGTCTGAAACATTAATGTGGTGGGTTCAGTATAAGGGATCTGAGATTTTTTTTAATTTTTTTTTTTCCCGCCAGGAGACCCAAAATGAGCTAGCATGAAGAATGAATTTACCAATTCCTTATAGAATATGATTTGTCCTGGCCATGGGAAGGTCATTGGTAGGGCAGTGTAGGTAGGATTAGAGATACAGACTTGGCTTGATGATTTATTTTTAGTTTGAAACTAATATCACTTTTCTGTTATAGTGCTCAGTTGCAGTCCATGACAGATGGGAAGAATCCACAGCCATTTGAACTGCTTATAATATTTCAGCATTTACCACTGAAGCCCTGTAGTTTATTGTGTGCTATTTTAGAGAGAAGTGATTAAAACAAAAAAAACCCCATAAATCAAAATTTCTTTCTCTCTTTCTTTCCTCTCTCCTCCTTTCCACATCTCTT